>JASAMW010005584.1:0-32500 GCA_030247985.1 Epsilonema sp. ZAB3_2 | reverse complement strand
GGAAATGCAGAATCTCTACATGGTTCCCAGGGGAAAGGCGATCCCACACGCCGTTCGAACCCGGGCCGCACTCCATCTCTGCAGCTGATGGGGGACCAGAATCCAAAATTGAAGCAGCGATGAAGTGGCCAACCGCAGGTGGGACGTTACAGTCCTCCTACAGTTGTACCACAGCAGAGGCGATTGCAGTCGCAGGGCAGCTGGCCATTCTGCCTACAACTGTCTGCTATACCTGACCAAGTCAGTACACCAGCTCAAGCTCAGTACCTACATGTATGCAGGGTTGCCTATTCATATTCAAATTATATTCATATTCAAATTGAAAACAGCATTTTTTATTTTTGATAATTCATATTCATATTCATTTTAATTAAAGACAGCTTGCAATATTCATATTCATATTCAAATTAATTGGAAGCATTAATATGAATAATTTGAATAATTGGAAGCATTAATATGAATAATTTGAATAATTTGTATAATTTGAATAATATGAATAATCAATATTATCATAATTATCAAAATGTATTTTGGAGAGTTTCCACAGAGAATGTGGCTCACAGACTAGTGTTTTTTTCACATGTTCGTTCTTTTCTGACTTGTACTTGTATGCTTGAAGTAAATACCAATGTTTTGTGGCAGCTCCAATAGCCAAAAAAGTCTCGGCACATCAACTCCTGCAGTTACTGTCAACTTTTCAGTCAAAAAATCTCTACCAAAATATCAAAATTAAATATTCATATTCAAATTATATTCAGGCATTGAATTTTGATAATATTCATATTCAAATATAATTCAAAGAACCCCTTCAATATCATATTCATATTCATTTTAATTAAAATCCTATTTGAATAGGCATCCCTGCATGTATGTACCTATTAGTACCTATGCACAGTAGTAAACAGCTCTATATATGCCTACCTATGTATGTACATACAGTACTATACATACATGGACTTGTAAGTACCAAGTACAAAAGCTAGTAAAAGTCAGCTAAACTAGCTACTGCCTGTGCGTCTACATACTCATACCTAAGTATGGAAAACAACAAGAAAAATTCGCCAGGTTACTGTAAGGCAAAACACAAAACTGCACCAATTCAGGTAAGAAACGTGAGAAAACAGTTCTCAACAAAAGAAAAAGGTGGTTATGTACATTGGGCAGCATCATTAGCAATCAAAGAACTGAAACTGGAAAACTAACCAGGACAGCTAGTTAAACATATACACGCGCGCCAAAAACTGTGAAAAAAAACACATACACAGAAAGTCGCATCAGGTGATAACCTCAAGTAAAAATCAGGTTATGCACATACACATACTCATGACACACATGCATCAACAATAAAATACACACATAAGTACATGCACATAATTCACGCATAATACATGCACATGTACAGCTGTAAGGTTTTAGCAAGACCTTACGATGGGCCCCAGCGCTGACGACCCAAGGGGGCAAAAAGGGAGCGAGCGAGCGGCGCGAGCGAGCGCGCTGTTCTTTCTTCTGGCAAGCGAGCGCTGCAAATGCATACCTCAGACGGACAGAAAAGTCGCTCGACAAGACGTGATCACCCCTCTCGTTCCGTATGTACCATTTAAGGCAAGGTTTCCCTGGTGTGTGCATTGTTCACGGACACCCTCAAAATTTCGCATTTCCTGTTCGGTTCATAAATAAGTACTACAACACATGGGGAATCGAATGCAAAAAACCGCATCTCAAAATTCGCCCTCGTTGAGGAGTTATAGATGCGCAAACCCTCCTGACCCATTTTAAGGCGAAAATTACGTAAAATGCATTATTTTTAGGTTCCAGTGGACGCAGCCGGCTGAAATTTTGTACACACATATCCCGTATGGGACCTTACCTGCAGGGAAATTTTTAGCCTTCTAGCCCTCTTCACACTGGAGTTATGGCGTTTTACAGTCAATTTCCATGCAAACTGGGGCTAGATTTTTTTAGGTTATATGCCTATAGCTCATCAGATACAGTACCGGCCGCTCTGAAAATTTTTATCCCTTTAGGTAACCCATTATAGTTTTCGAAAATACAAAAAGAAAAAATTCGGTAGTGGTCCGAGAACGAGAACGGTCCTCATGAATAGTGAAAAATTCAGGAAAAATTTTCCCGCCTTTTTCTATTATTCAAGATAAATGAGCAATACCACTGCAGCTTCTTTCTAAAAAATAACCTATCTTATGTAGAATTTGACGTAGATTTCAAAAATAAAATTGGTTTTCCAAAAAATTTAACCCCTAGCATATAATTTTGCAAAAGTAGTATATTTTTGAGATATTTTTGAGAATTTTGGGTAAGGGTTAAATTTTTTTGGAAAACCAATTTTATTTTTGAAATCTACGTCAAATTTTACATAAGATAGGTTATTTCTTAGGAAGAAACTGCAGTGGTATTGCTCATTTATCTTGAATAATAGAAAAAGGCGGGAAAATTTTTCCTAAATTTTTCACTATTCATGAGGACCGTTCTCGTTCTCGGACCACTACCGAATTTTTTCTTTTTGTATTTTCGAAAACTATAATGGGTTACCTAAAGGGATAAAAATTTTCAGAGCGGCCGGTACTGTATCTAATGAGCTATAGGCAAAAAGTATGTACATGTGCATGATGCACTGCTCATGGGAATAAAAGACTAACCCCCTGTGTTGTGTTCTTGTTCTGTGTTACTGCCAAGTAGGCTAGGGGTTAAGACGAAGGATGAGTAGTGTATGTATAAGATTAGACTAAACGGCATGCACATGGGCTGAGGATAGGATTGCGCCAGCCACTGACGGTTCTGGTTAGTTTTAGGTTATTTAGTGTTAGGCTAAGATAGCTAAAGCATTAGACATAGGGTGCGACGGGACAAGGGAGACGGCACACGACTACGACCAGCAGTGGTATTTGTACTACTGTGACGGCCCGGGATTCGACCGTTGTGAGGGCACAACTTTCCCCTGGGAACCATTTGTAAGGTTTTAGCAAGACCTTACGATGGGCCCCAGCGCTGACGACCCAAGGGGGCAAAAAGGGAGCGAGCGAGCGGCGCGAGCGAGCGCGCTGTTCTTTCTTCTGGCATGAGACTATGCAAATGCATACCTCAGACGGACAGAAAAGTCGCTCGACAAGACGTGATCACCCCTCTCGTTCCGTATGTACCATTTAAAAGGAGCGTGCAGGAGGGGAGAGGTCAGTCTTGTTCAGTCTTGACTTCACTGGTCGTCTCACCTCCTGCCAGATGGAAGCCTTCGCAGACAGAGGGAGTAGGATAGAGCAAGAGCTTGAAGGCTGAGACCTTGGTCGCGGCCGTCTAGCTCCCGCGATAGCCGGCTCTCCTGGCCTGCCTTCCTGCCGTCTGCCGCCTTCAGCCGTGCCCCGTCCCAGTCTACGCTTTAGCTTAGGGTTAGCCGACATCAGACGTGCTTTTATCTACTTACATAAGTGTATCATCGCCTGTATGTATTGTAGGATTAGAACTTTTAGGGGCCTTGAGTTTGTGAGTCTGGCACCCCTGAAATCGTACAACTCCAGAGAGCAGACGTGATCTCTAATTTTTATTCAAATTTGTACGTACCCTTATGTCAACGTTTGAGCTGTCTCTCTGAGATCCATCAGTTGTACTGGTTTTGTCTGCTGCCATCTAGTTGTCTAGTACTGCGGGACTCTGTGCCTGTCCCAGTTCTTGTCTGTGCCAGCACGTCTGCAGAGTACTGTACTGATGTGTGTTTGTCAGTTGGGCCACAAGTACAATCTTCTTTCTTTGTACCAAGTTCAGCACTACCCAACAGAGAACCTAGTACTCACGCAGACACTTCTATCGTCTGTTGAGACTCTCCAGTGACCAGCAAAGAACTCTGGCCACCTTGTTTGCTTGCTGCTGGGCATTCAATGGTGAGATGTACCGGTCAGTGGCATCAACTTGTACGACTTCTCCGAGGGAAACCTCAAGGACTCCAGACCTAGGTTGCCACAGAACACGCTGTGGTATCGGCTTTCTACCCTCAAGGACTGATCAACCTGCGGTGTGGACTGTTCGACTGGAGTTGGTCCTTGATCGCCAGGGCCGGGAAATCTTACATGGAGATCGCTAACAAGATGGGTGCAACTTCTGGAGCAGTACAGCCGACGACAAGAACCGTCATAAGTCGTGGAGAACGGAATCTCTGCCTACATAGTACTACCGGCATACCACAAGAGCAAAAGAGACTACGTACAAGAACGCGCGCAACCAAGAGAGACTTCTTGGGAGGAAGAAAGAAGAGCGTCAGCAACGGCGACCGCATCCGCGTCAGTCCAGAGCTTTTCAGAAGTGACAGCACATCATGGACAACTGGCCACGTTCAGAACTTCTGCAGAGAAAGACAGCATATGTACAGGTACGCCGACATCCAGTACGTTTTACTTTAGCTTTCGTACTGTAATACAATACAGTAGAGGAAAATGGAGCTTATAGTTCCATCCGCGTCATGAGAGAAGCTTAATGCTTCTGCGTACAAAACAGAGCATAGAATGCTCTATGTACGAAAGCTGAAAGACTGTTTGAATCACAGTTTGAGCACCGACTAACGCAAAGAAGGCACGTACTAAGAGCTTCGTCGAGAATCTCGACACAATATACTATGAACTCAAGTGGCTACCTCCATCTACGCCATAGCACATGAAGTCAGAGAGCTTCATTGCCCAAGCTCGCGTCTACGCACTGACTGAGCAAGCTCAGCTTCAGCTCGCCTAGCACTCTTCGACGATGCGAACGCAGCCAACACTACTGCAACTACTACAACTACTACCAGTACATACGACCACGAAATTGCGGCTGCTATCGACCATCATCTGCTTACCGCAGAGTACCATCACTTCTTCCAGTGGCAAGACAGAAGATTCGGATCGACCACATCAAGAACTTCGGTACCCCTGGAAGCAAAGAGCGAGCGCTGCAAGTTGTAGGCTATGCATAGTACGTGTATATGTACATATTTGTTCAGTCCAATCGTAGGTACTACGTACCAATAACTGTTTGTAAAATAATACATAGGACAATATACGTAGTAATTATTTTTACCTGGTTGAAGTTCCGTCTGGATGCACCACCTTCATCCATCCAGATCTCTTTGGTCCACCAGCAGAACCATCTCTGCCGAGAGCCCGCCATATCTACTCCCCTTTCACCATCGTTCAAGCACATGCAGCGATTCAGCAACGCCGGACTATTCGTCTCCATGAGTACCAAACGTATGTACAGTATTGTAGCTACGTACGTAAATTTAGGTAGTGCACAAAGTGTACGTCATGTACACAACATGTACGGTAATCAAAAGTGTATAGCAATAGCAGTACATAGCAATAGGAATATCGTCTATTTTATGTACAAAAATGTAATTAAGTGTACATAACCACTAGTACGTACGATGTCCTGGTTAGCACGTTTTTGTATAAGTACATTTACAATTACGTACGGTTATGCATGTAGATCATCAACAACTAAACTTCATGTATGTACAGAATGTACAGCCAAGTCAGGTTAAAGTACGGCTAAAATTTAGCATTTTTAGTTTGTAGCAAGTACAGTACATTGGTACGTTATTCCATATGTATTTTCTGCAACCAAGTGCATTTGTTGCTAACGTATTTATTGCTTATTTTATTCTGTGTTTGTAAACGTACAGTAATCTGGCTATGTACCAAGGTTTGTAAATTTATATTTTGTCCTAAGTGGCAGTATTTTTATTTTTATGTTCCGCTATCGCGTTTACCTTGATCTCGCGTAGGCATGTTTATTATTTATTTTTACAGTATGCCGTCAGTAACTTACCGTATCTTTATTTAATTATTCAATATTACATTATTTTTATGTACCACTTCATTTTTTTAGGCTCATATTTTTATTTTACGCATGTACGCACCCATGTACAGTAAGTATGTAAAATATTCAAGTTATTATTTAGTGCTACTATTTATTTTGCTCATTGAGAGAGATTAGCTGGCATGCTACGCATGTCATGTGTACAGTATGTGGAGTACGTTATGCATGCTGTTTTCAGGTATTGCAGCTTAGCACTGTCAGTAGTGCTTGCGTGCCTTGAAGAGCACATGAAGCTTATAGCTTCAACTTAAATTGTGGAGAACTGTGAAGCTTTCAGGATCATTTCTGTTTCCTGAGTTGCAGAGTACTTCAACAGTACTTCAGCAGCACGAGGGCTGTCTGTGCTAATAGCACAACAGAAGAAAGATCTTGAAGCAGCAAGCTGCAAACATCTGGGCTAAGACGCTGGAACCAGATAGGAACGGAACTACTGTTTCATTCAATCTTCGTTTGACCTGAATATTCAGTACTTGACGTTTTTCCTACACTGGTGGCTCAAGCAAGGTTTCATCAGCAGCACAGTACAGCATCAAGGAGAAGACGGAAAATCTATCCTGCTGAAGATTAGGCACTAACTGGACAAGATCAAGAACTATACAGTGAGAAGAAAGCAAGACAGATAAAAGTGACTAGGCACAATCTGTTTTAGTTAGCTTTTCTGTTGAGCTTTGGAGTACGATCATGGCCCAGGTTCAATTCAGAATCGTTGGTACTTGATTCTAGGACTGGGAACCATGTAGGATTAGAACTTTTAGGGGCCTTGAGTTTGTGAGTCTGGCACCCCTGAAATCGTACAACTCCAGAGAGCAGACGTGATCTCTAATTTTTATTCAAATTTGTACGTACCCTTATGTCAACGTTTGAGCTGTCTCTCTGAGATCCATCAGTTGTACTGGTTTTGTCTGCTGCCATCTAGTTGTCTAGTACTGCGGGACTCTGTGCCTGTCCCAGTTCTTGTCTGTGCCAGCACGTCTGCAGAGTACTGTACTGATGTGTGTTTGTCAGTTGGGCCACAAGTACAATCTTCTTTCTTTGTACCAAGTTCAGCACTACCCAACAGAGAACCTAGTACTCACGCAGACACTTCTATCGTCTGTTGAGACTCTCCAGTGACCAGCAAAGAACTCTGGCCATTTTGTTTGCTTGCTGCTGGGCATTCAATGGTGAGATGTACCGGTCAGTGGCATCAACTTGTACGACTTCTCCGAGGGAAACCTCAAGGACTCCAGACCTAGGTTGCCACAGAACACGCTGTGGTATCGGCTTTCTACCCTCAAGGACTGATCAACCTGCGGTGTGGACTGTTCGACTGGAGTTGGTCCTTGATCGCCAGGGCCGGGAAATCTTACATATGTACCGTTAGACTAGTAAACTGTGTAGTTGTATGCTGCCTACCTTGTTGGTTGTTGTGGGTTACGGTAAACGGGAACTAGGCATCGGGAGGCAGTTAGTAGACTGTTGTTCTCCCTTCTGTATTTACAGCGGGTTCGATTCCGTGTTTGAGTGTCACGCCTAGGAGTGGCCCAGGCCGTAGGGTAACCTGTGTCCTGGTTGAGTTAGTCCTGTTGCGTTGGGGTACGTAGCTTGCAGAGCCTTTTCACGTTAGACTAGTGTGAGCTTTCCATCTCTTCTGGACTGGAGGGGCTTCAGCTGCCAGGCGAGTGGACTGTCCTCGTGGGGGAGACCTTCAGAAAGGAAGAGTAGGGTTTGGTCAGCAGTGTGGGTGAAGGTCAGACTGATCACCTGGTTTCTGGAAGACTCTGCTGGTACTGGCCCACCGCTACATCCTGTGGAGTACCAGAAACTCTACAAGCTATAATATGCACACACAATGGAATGCACAAACATCTACTAACAAATAGGGCTGATGTCTGTGTGTGTGTGTGTGTGTGTGTGTGTGTGTGTGTGTGTGTGTGTGTGTGTGTGTGTGTGTGTGTGTGTGTGTGTGTGTGTGTGTGTGTGTGTGTGTGTGTGTGTGTGTGTGTGTGTGTGTGTGTGTGTGTGTGTGTGTGTGTGTGTGTGTGTGTGTGTGTGTGTGTGTGTGTGTGTGTGTGTGTGTGTGTGTGTGTGTGTGTGTGTGTGTGTGTGTGTGTGTGTGTGTGTGTGTGTGTGTGGTGTGTGTGTGTGTGTGTGTCTTCTGTGTGCGATATCGCTCGTTTTGCAGCTGCGTTGCTGGCTCTTCGCTTGGCGCGTGAGGGGCTTCGTTTTGTTTTTCTCTCTCGCCTTCTGTCGTTCGATTTTTGTTTCGCGCGATTTTCAGGCTCTTTCGCGCTATCTCCTCCAGGGCTCTTTCAGCGCTTATGGCCCCGAGACGCCAGAAGAGTGCGTTTTTGATCTGATCAGCCGATCATGATATCGATCATATCGAGATATTGAGTATAATGCCGCAGACGCAAGAGCAGGTTTTCAGCCAGCGTTTGCAATGGTCAGCCCGAAAGTGCACAGAGACTAAAACGCGAACGCTATTGGGTCGCCAGATTGCTAAACGAGATCTGCAAAAGGGTTGCCAGATTGCTAAATGTGCAAAAGGGTTGCCAGACCTGCAAAAGGGTTGTCAGATTGCTAAATGTGCAAAAGGGTTGCCAGATCTGCCATAGGGTTGCCAACTGTGCCATAGGGTTGCCAGATATACTATTTTTTGCCAACTGCCCAAAATGGTTGCCAGATGCATAATATGTTGACAAATCACGATCTACAACAGGGTTGCCAGATCTGCAAAAGGGTTGCCAGATTTTGCAAAAGGGTTGCCAGATCTGCAAAAGGATTTTACTGCGAAGCTGTAACGGGCCACTGGTGAAATAAATGCATGAATTACAGGCACAAAAGACAAACACAAAATAAGCACAATGCGCACAATATTACAAGCACAAAATACACAAAATACAGGCACATTGCACAGAATACAGGCAGTATTTACAATAAACTGCTGGTAAAACAAACAATGCAATAGTGCACAAATTAGCTTAGTGCCTAGCGAGCCTATTGTTCAACTCTAAGGCTTTGTTCATAAATTACGTAACGCCGAAATAGGGGGGAGGGGGGGTTTGGCCCAGCGTTACGGTTGCGTTACTTTACTGGGGGGGGGGGGGGGGGGGGTTGCGCAGCAAACGTTACGTAACGCCGAATTTTTGGTGCACTAGCACTATTGATGTCCAGTACCCATGGTGGAGCACGAGTTTTGCTTTCAAGGCATATGGTAGGCGGAATTGATATCAAAACTAGCAGTAATTAGCAGTAATACTAAAAGCATGTCATGTACTATTGCGTTCTGTAATGCATACATAGCCTACTATGTAGATGTAAATACAACATAATGTACAGTACATCATTATTGATCCAAACGTTGCGTTACGTTTTGGTGGGGGGGGGGGGGGGGGGGGGGGGGGTGTGGCTCTAGCGTTACGAAAACGTTACATAGGGGGAGGGGGTGTCAGCGATTGCATTTTAGCGTTACGTAATATATGAATAAAGCCTAATGGACGGCTTTTCCAGATGTGCAGTTAAGTTCCTCATGTTCAAGGCTGCAAAGCAGCTTCCATTTGGACGGCATTTCCTTCCAGTGCCCTGCCAGTAGCTTTCTTCCTGAGATACCTCCTCTTCTTGGTCTTCTTATTCTTGTTGGTGGTACAGGAGGTCGACTTCTCAGATTGTCCATGGCTTCTGGACATGGCAGCTGACTGGCTCATCTCCTCCATGCTCTCCTTTGCAGCCGCAGCCACAGCAGTAGCAGCTACAGCAGCTAAGGGCAGCAGTGCAGTTGGCACACTGGTGATTTTCAGCTTCTCTTGCAGTTGTGGTGCAGATGGTTTTGCAGTCTTCTGTACCAGCTCGTTCATCCAGACATCCCAGGGAAGGTACACCCTCCCACAGCAGTCAGCTGATGGTGGCAGAAATTCCTGGATCTTCTTTGGATTTGCCACTGGGGATTCGATGTTGGCAGTGGAGAACTGAGTGGCCAAAGCAGGTGGCACCCAGCCTGACAGGAATTCTGGAGCTGGAAGACTGTTCGAAGTTGCAGGATCAGGACCAGGATCAGGGACTGCAGTGGTGGCAGGTATTTTCCCCCCTTCCCCCTCAGGAAAAGGAGATGGCCCACCATCTTCAGTAGAACAACTGACAGCAGAAGTAAAGTCAGCTGTTACCATATCCTGGAACTCAGCTTGGGAAGCTAAGCTCCTGAAAAGGGCTGGAAGTCTTCTGTCTTTCAGCAGCTCCTGATCTGTTGACCCTTTGCAGCTCTGAATGATGGGATGCAGCATACCCAGTACAGCAGTTGGCTGGATGATGGTTGGAAGGATGCCAACTGAGATGGAAGATAGTCTAGTAGATAGTGGCCTAGCAGTCTTCTCATTGGTAGGAGGAGTCATAACAGAAGGTTGAGACTCAACTCCTTCTGCTGCTAGTTGATTCTCTGGACTGACATGGGACTGCATTCCAGTAGATCAGCTCTGCTTTGATCCTCTGGTTCCTGCTGCAAGCTATCCCTTGAAACCACGCAAGGCACAATGTGCGCTCGCACAGTTTCAAGGTCTGCTTGTCCTGCAAAAGCAGCATGCTCATGCAGTGTCAGGACGAAGTCATCAACTCCCATTTCCATTGCCGCTTTCACAGCATAGGAGCTCCGTTTGTAAGTTGAGAGATCGTGATGGTCGTTCGACAGTCACACGTACAGCAGTGTTTGCCTGGTAGTTTGGTGGTTTCAGGCAATCAGCACTCCGGAAGACGTCATGCTGTCCATCTGGCGTCAACAGCTCAAAGCCCAGTGCGATGAGGGCGGAACTTCCCAGCAGCAACCTGGTTCTGGCTCTGATTCTGGGGTGATCATCCACCAAGCACCGCACCTCAGTATGGGGATTCCCATTCTGGTACATGATTGGCAAGCGGACTTCTCTCCGGTAGATGTCTTCAGTTATTGGTCCTGCAATGCCCATCACCTGGCCAAGGTAAGCTTTTTGTCGGCCTGCAAGCTCCTGTTTGCTCATGTAGCCTTGCTGAACAAGATCCTGTACAAGAGCTCTGCTGACAATTGACAGTGTTGCTGCCATATCCAGCACAGCTTCTTCTTTCATCCTGGCCACATCCATCACAGCAACAATTGTGGGCCCACGATCTGGTGCCACCTTGGCAGGTGGATAGAACACTGGCATGTCACCCTGTGGAGTGATCAGCGACACGTACCCAGGTCCATCTGGCGGTGGGGCAGGTTTGATGTATGTGTGACCAGGGGTGAATCTATGCATCTCCCACAGATCTTCAGCACTGTCGTTTTGCAGTTCTTTCAGGTCTTCATGCATAACAGAGATGTGCACTGGAGAGTCAGCTGGTGGTTGTTCAGCAGCATGGCAACTGGTAGAGGTGGGTCGCTTGCATCCAGCAGATGTTGCAAACTGGACTGAGGTGGGACCTCGCAGGCAACTAGTGTCCGCAAGTTCCTCCTCACTGGACTGTTGTCTGATAGATGAATGGTAGTAATTGCCTGAACCATCCCTTGTCTTCTGGTAGCTGAATTTGTCTCTGCTGTTGCGGCGTGAATAGTCAGTAATGTGAGACAAGGGCGGGTCAATAGGCAAAGCCTTTGCCACACCTGCGTCTCCGTCAAACGCCGTTCGAATCAAGGTTTGCACCCCTCTCCGAAATTGAGGTCCTTTAGAGGAATGGTTGCGGTTTTCCTCTCTGCATTGACATCTTGAGCATCGGCTGCAGTCATCATTGTACTGAGGCTCCTGAGCTGGATGGTCGTCGTCTTCTCTGGGCTGATGGTTGGAGTCGTAGTCGTCTCCCGAAGACCGTGATCTCAGATCGCCTTTTCTTGCAGCTTCCCAACTTGTCAAGACAGCTTGCAGGTCAGTCAAGGTCTTCACATGGCGGTAGTCTGTAAGCACCCTCATCCGCCAATCTTCTGGAAGAAGCCACAGGAGACGATCATATTAAGATTTCCCGGCCCTGGCGATCAAGGACCAACTCCAGTCGAACAGTCCACACCGCAGGTTGATCAGTCCTTGCTGGTAGAAAGCCGATACCACAGCGTGTTCTGTGGCAACCTAGGTCTGGAGTCCTTGAGGTTTCCCTCGGGGAAGTCGTACAAGTTGATGCCACTGACCGGTACATCTCACCTTTGAATGCCCAGCAGCAAGCAAACAAGGTGGCCAGAGTTCTTTGCTGGTCACTGGAGAGTCTCAACAGACGATAGAAGTGCCTGCGTGATGGTAGGATTCTCTGTAGGGTAGTGCTGATCTTGGTACAAAGAAAGAAGATTGTACTTGTGGCCCAACTGGCAAGCACACATCAGTACAGTACTCCACAGACGTGCTGGCACAGACAAGAACTGGGACAGGCACAGAGTCCCGCAGTACTAGACAACTAGACGGCAGCAGACAAAACCAGTACAACTGAAGAATCTCAAAGAGACAGCTCAAACATTGACATAAGGGTACGTACAAATTTGAATAAAAATTAGAGATCACGTCTGCTCTCCAGAGTTGTACGATTTCACGATTTCAGGGGTGCCAGACTCACAGATTCAAGGCCCCTAAAAGTTCTAATCCTACATGGTTCCCAGTCCTAGAATCAAGTACCAACGATTCTGAATTGAACCTGGGCCATGATTGTACTCCAAAAGCTCAACAGAAAAGCTAAGCTAAACAGATTGTGCCTAGTCATTGCTATCTGTCTTGCTTTCTTCTTCACTGTACAGTTCTTGATCTTGATGTCCAGTGAATGCCTGATCTTCAGCAGGGTAGAGTTCTTTCTTCCCAGAAGATGCTGTACTGTGTTGCTGGTGAAACCTTGCTTGAGCCACATTGTAGAGAAAACGTCAGAGTACTGAATGTTCAGGTGAAACGAAGGTTGTATGAAACAGTTCCGTTCCGTTCCATCTGGTTCCAGCGTCCTAGCCCAGATATTTGTGCAATGCTTCAAGACCTTTCTTCTGTTGTGCTATTAGCACAGACAGTTCTGGTGCTGCTGAAGTACTCTGCAACGCGGGAAACAGAAATAATCCTGGAAGCTTCACAGTTCTCCACTATTGAAGTTGAAGCTATAAGCTTCATGTGCTCTTCAAGCTACAATCTCTGAAAACAGCATGCATGTACTCCACATACTGTACACATGACACGTATAGCAATGCCAGCTAAATCTCTCTCTATGAGCGGAAGAAAAATAGTAACACTAAGTACAATAGCTC
Source organism: Epsilonema sp. ZAB3_2 (assembly GCA_030247985.1). Lineage (NCBI taxonomy): Eukaryota > Metazoa > Nematoda > Chromadorea > Desmodorida > Epsilonematidae > Epsilonema > Epsilonema sp. ZAB3_2. Next base: position 19,461 of record JASAMW010005584.1, on the reverse strand, counting down.
GAATGTGTAGGTTAGGTACACAAAAATATGAGCATAAAATGTGAAGTTGTACATAAACGTACTAATTGAACTAAATACAGACACGGTAACTAACTACTACCTACTTGAAAATAAATAATTTAAAAAAATACCTGCGCTAAATAAAAATAAAATACTGCCACTTAGGACAAATTGACAAACTAAATTTACACACGTTAATACATAGCCAGATTACTGTACGTTTACGAACACAGAATAAGAATAAGCAATAAATACGTTAGCAGCAAATGCACTTGAGAAAATAGGTATACGTATGGAATAACGTACCATACTTGCTAATGAAAAAGAGATACATTTTAGCAAGCTAAAAATGCTCAGTAATTGTAACTGTACTTTAGCTGACTAGACTGTACTGTACGTACATATTGTACATGAAAGGTTTTGTAACAATTGTTGGTCTAAATATACATAGGCCTATGTAATTGTACATGTAGTATACGTAAACGTGCTAGGGTAAACCAGGATATCGTACGTACTAGTGGTTACGTACACATTAATTTTTGTACATAAAATAGACGATATTCCTAATTGCTATGTACTGCTATTGCTATATACTTTTGATTACCGTACATACATAATGTTGTGTACATGACGTACACTTATTTACTACGGTAGCTACATTACATTACATTAGGAGTATTTTATATACTCCTTATTACATACGTTTGGTACTCACGGAGACGAGAATAGTCCGGCAATGGTGCTGAATCGCTGCATGTACTGTCCAACGATGGTCAAAGTGGAGAGGATATGGCGGGCTCTCTGGCAGAGATTTCTGCTGGTGGACCGAAGAGATCTGGATGGATGAAGGTGGTGCATCCATTCGGAACTTCAACCAGGTAAAATAATTACTACATATTTATCCTACGTATTATTTACAAACAGTTATTGGTACGTAGTACCTACGATTGGACTAAACAAATGTACGTACACATACTACTGTATGCATAGCCTACAACTTGCAGCGCTCGCTCTTTGCTTCCAGGGGTGTCAGAAGTTCTTGATGTGTTCGATCCGAATCTTCTGTCTTGCCACTGGAAGAAGTGATGGTACTGTGCGGTAATCAGATGATGGTCTATAACCCTTTATTTCGTCTGGCACTTCTATAGAAGTGTAGATGGAACTCGCCATTTTATCTACCAAAGGGACACACCATAATTTTTTTTTCAATTAGGTAGACCGTCTACATACCATTTCTACACAATTTTTTCAAGATCTACATAAAAAAAATACACAATCACAAATCAATTGCGTCTACAAAATGGCTCGATCTACATACTGAAATCTACGTTTTTTGGGGTTGGGGGGGGGGGGGGGGGTGGGCTGTTTCGGCTGTGTGGGGGGGGGTGGGTGTTTTTTTTTTGCTCTTTTTTTTGTTTTTTTTTAATTGTACCGTAGATTATCTTTTATCCATCATAGCAAACCAACAGTCATGTAGGAACAGACATGTAGTACACAAAAGCTCAAGCTAGCAACTAGGGATTTCTTTTATGCAACGGTTGTTTACAAAACTCCTACGCTCACCTACGCTTAGTATCATAATCATTCGTCATTGGTGACGTACGTGGGATTGCAGATTGCGTATTATTCTGGTGCTTCACCACACTCCCGGGGAAATTGTTTGAGAGACGGGAAAACCATGTTGAAGTAATGTCCAGCGGGGAAAGAGTCCTTTGGCGTGGTTTCAGGGGTAGTGTCATTGCTCAGGTCATTGTGCAGGGCTTCTTGGTCACTTGCTTCTTGCACTGAGGTTGTCGGCTGGGTGAGGCGGTTGTTTTGTTGTTTTTGTCGCCGATGTTGTCGTCTACAGGGGAGGCGGCGGTATAGTCGGGAACGGAAGCAATAGTAGATAATGCAGAGTAAGCCAAGAACAAATGCCAACAGAAGCAGTAGGTTCAGAATAATTTGGACTGGGCCTTTGAGCATGCCGTTTACCAATTCAGCAGCACCGTGCGCTGTACCATGTATGATGTGTCCGATTGCAGCTCCGGCGCCTTGCGAAATCTCGCCAACCGCAGACCCTATCCCATGAATGGTTGAAGAGAAGACTGTTGGATCAAGCGATAAGGCAGCAGTGTAGTTGACAAGTCGAGTGACAGTCATCTCCAGTTGATGAATGCGATGGAGTTGGAAGCATTGATCTAGAGTTCGGGGTGATGAAGAAATAAAAAGACTTGGGGCGGTGAAGTGAAATGCGCGCCAGATACCCTTCCATACCAGCTCCATCGGGAGTTCAGTGACATGGACAGGGCCATGTGCTGAGTACCAGTGTCCATCGGATCCTTGGTAGTAGTGTGGTGTTGCCTGGTCGCAGCTTTGAGTGGGGGAAGAATCAATCAAATCTTTGCTTGCTGGTGCAATAAAATAGAGGGGTCCATGGAGCTGAAGCTGGACAGGCGTGTACTTGAAACAAGTGTGATTGACTTGTCCACTTCTGTAGATGATGACAGGTGAGACATGGCGACACTGCCAGAATAGGAGAATATCTCCAGCCCACTCTGCGTGAATGTCGTTTTGACCAAGGAGGGCTCGGGCTCCCAAGGTAGGGTCTAACCGGAGCAATTGCCAGGCCTGGTTAAGCAGGTTTTGCCTGACCAGACAGAATTGTTGCCAAATGAGTTGAAATTGTTTCGTTTCCAAAGCTCGAAGTCGTTCTTGAAAGTAGAGACGTTTGTAGTTTTGCTTGTCTTCATGCAGTAGGTCGTTTTCAGTCAGTACATGATTGTTGTCAGAGGCTTGCCAACCAGTAGGAGTGTCATTCAGGAATTGAATAAATGTAGCGCCTTGATCAACGTAGACAGCAGTTGAAGGAACGCAAGTGGAGTCAGGTGGGCGTTGATTAGTAGAGTGAGAAAAGGCCCCTTGAATGGCGTCAATGATAAGCGCTGCTCCATTCACAGTGGCAGAGAAAGTTCCGCGAGACATGTAGGCGCAGTCATGCTGAAATACCGTGCCATTCCATACCGTAATAGCTCTGTCACGATCCTGACAGTACCCAGCAGATGCAGAGCAAGCCGATAAGTCCTGTAAGTCAGTGACCACTCGATGGCCATCCAGGGAAGCAACTTCTCCAATTTCCAGAATAAAGTTGGAGACAGAATTTGGGTGACTGAAGCAACACCAGTGGTAGCTCAATTGTAGAAGGCGATTCGTGCTCCAGAAACCAGGTGAAACTTCGACCAGTGCTTGTCGTTGCCATGTCTTCAATTGTAATGCTTTCCAGCAGTCAGACGGGGAGACGGAAGAAGCAGCTGATTTATCGCCCACTATGCCTTTCCCACCAACGAAGCTGACGTGTGTGAAGATGGTGTGCGTTTGAAGATAGCAGCGGGCGGCAAAGGTACGTTTGGGAAGCTCTCGTCGAATCCATAGTTGCACCCATTGTTTCTTCAGGGTAGTGGAGGAGTGAGGTGGGAGTTGGCATTGAATCTGTCGCGGAATGGCCAATGGATGGCCGCTCCTCCCACTACCACACAGATAGTAAGTGGAAGAATTGTCGTGGGATCCAGCAGGGGAAGGCAGGAAAGCCAGCACAAGAACGAGCAGGAGTGGTAAAGTCATTGTTTTCGAAGAGACGCGACCAGTAGGAATCGTAGGAGCAGTAGTAGTCGAAGCTGCGATCTGACTTTGGGCTGGAGTAGAAGATGAAAATTCTAAAGGGTACAGCCGATTTATCGGCCTGCGAAGAGATGTTTTGTCTGGAAGGCAGACCTTTGCTGAGCGTATTTTCCCATCGCGGCTTTCAATGAGTTGAGTAATGCGGCCAATTCTCCAGGTTGCTCGGGGTAGATTTTCTTCATGCACCATTACAACGTCTCCGGTGGCTGGTGCTTGATGTGCATGGCCTTTGATGTAGGGGTGCTCCATATTTGCGCGTTCACGTAGGCTGTTCAAGTATTCATCTTGCCACAGCGTCCAGAATGCATCCAGTTCTCGTAGACTTGATTTCCAGAATTTCAGCAGCTTGTCAGTTGAAGATAAACGGGGCAGATATTCTGGATCATCCGGATCTTCCTGGAAGTCAGGGATGCCCAAGAATCCACCAGGAAGCAAGAAATCGATGGGTCGTAGAACCTTTGGAGAATTGATGTCTTCTGTGATGTAGGAGATGGGACGAGAGTTGAGTACAGCTTCAATTTCCGGCAGCAGCGTATGAAGTTGATCGAAGCTGAGCAAGCGTTTTCCCACAGCCTTCTTAAAGGACGTTTTGGCTAGACCGACCAGTCTTTCGTAAACTCCTCCTTGCCAAGGAGCGAATGCCGTGATGGTTTGCCATTGAACGGCTTGTGTGGAGCAGTATGAAACCACATCTTCGTCTTGAATCATTTCATTCCAGGCACGTTGTACAGCATTGTTAGCAAGCTGAAACTGCGGGGCGTTGTCAGAGATAATCTTGGTAGGTGTGCCTCTTCGTGCAAAGAAACGCCGTAATGCATCCAAGAAATGTTGAGCAGATAGGCTAGTCACCAGTTCCAAATGCACAGCTCGGGTTGCCAGGCAAGTGAAGAGACAAATCCAGGCCTTCATCCGCTCCATATCCACACCACCCTTGTAGGAAATAGGGCCAATGTAGTCAAGGCCAGTGTATTCGAAAGGACGGGCCCGATTCACCCGTTCAGCTGGCAAGTCGGGCATGGCTGGTAAAGGATAAGGTCCCCCTTCAACACGACGACAAACAAGACAGCGTTTCAGAATCTTGCGTACCGTAACTCGACCAGAAGGAATCCAGTACTGGCGCCGAACATCAGCAAGCGTTTGCTGTAAGCCAGAGTGAAGAGAACTCTTGTGCACATGCTCCACCAGTAGTTGAGTGTAATGCGAATCTTTGGGTAGTAGCTTCGGACTCTTGTCAGAGACAGTTTGAGCCGCGTTTCCAAGACGTCCATGGCACCGAATAATCCCGAAATCATCCAACTCCAGGCCCAGTTGCTTGATCAGTAGTGGTCCCTTGCTTGAATCTTTGAGGGCAGACCTGATTTCGGGAAAATGTTCTTTTTGAATGCAGCTATCCCAGAAGAGCTGAGCAGCCTTCAACTCCTTGCAAAGAATTGGACCGACACTTTGGATGGGAGCCATCAGTTGTTGCAGAAATGGGTTTTGAACTGAGCCCACCTTCTTGATGAAGCGAAAACAGTACACCGTCACATTCATCAGGCGTCGCCATGTAGGGAATTGATGTACATCCAGGAATGTAGGGAGTTCCACTGGATTGACCAATGCAACAGCAGACGTAGTTTGGAAAATAGTAGTGGTGGATGCACCATGTGAATGATCCAATTCCGATGTGGTAATGGGAGCCATGTTCTGCACAGGCCAGGAAGCAGTTGAAAGCCATTGTGGACCATTCCACCAGAGCGAATGATTGGCTAGTTCAGCAACAGTAAGTCCACGGGTTGCACAATCGGCTGGATTTTCAGCAGTAGGCACAGCACGAAAGCTAATTGGGCCCAATGAGTGGCATATCTTCTTGATTTCCTTGAGCCGATTTTCCACAAACCGCGGCTGCGGCTTGGCAGACTTGAGCCATTGCAGACAGCATTCAGAATCGGACCAGACGAAAAATTCAGTGATGTCAGTTTGTAGTTGAGTGCTGACAAATCGAAGTGCGCGGCAGCCGATTAGCATGGCGAGAAGCTCCAGTCGTGGTATGGTAATAGTAGGCTGCTTGGGAGTGAGACGAGCCTTTGAGAACAGCAGCTGAACATTGTAAGAGTTCTCTCCAGTAGCTTGGCGCAGATAAACAGCAGCTGAGTAAGCTCGGGCCGAAGCATCAACAAAAACATGTAGCTCAGCAGGCACATTAGGCTGGAAGCCAACAAATCGAGGAATGTTCAATGTTGACAGTGGAGCCAAGCTGGAGAGAAGAGTGCGCCACCGTTGTTGCAGATTTTCGGGTAGTGGTTCATCCCATTGCAATGACAGATTCCAGACGTCTTGCACAAGAAGTTTGCCCACCAATGTTGCAGGGGTAATGAAGCCCAGGGGGTCAAAAATGCTGGAAATTGCACTCAGCAAAGTGCGGCGAGTGATGGGTGTGTCACCATTGATACTTGGTGTCTTCAGCAAAAGGTCATCTGATGCCGTGTTCCATTGCAGTCCAAGTACCTTAACATTTGGAGTGGAAACGTGGTCCTCTGGGGGTAGCTGGGAGTTGAAAGAGCCAGAGTTGCTTGCCCATTCCCTCAGATTCATGGAGGCTTGCTGGAAATACGCTTTTCCATCTTTGTAAAGCTGAACAGCAGCATCTTCAGTGGGAACACCAACAATGACATTGTCAACGTACGTGTTTTCAGAGAGGAGTGCAGCAGAAGAAGTCTTGATATTGCCCAAATGGTGCTTAATGGTAGCACCCAGTAGGTAGGGGCTGGAAATGATTCCAAATGGAACTCTACAAAAGCGGTAGAGTTGAAGATTGTCCTTGATGGTAGGATTGCTCGGATCCTTGAACCACCAGAATCTTGTCACATCGCGATCAGCATCTTGTAGGCCAACTTGCAGAAAGGCTTTCTCAATGTCAGCAATGATGCCGAATGGTTGGAGCCGAAAACGCAAAAGCAGTCCACATAAATCGGGAAGAATGACTTGACCACGCAGCAGACAATCGTTGAGACTGCAACTGGTTGCTGAATGAGCTGATCCATCAAAAACAATCCGCACCTTTGTTGTAGTATTCTGGGGAGTAATCACTGGATGGTGCGGCAGATAGTGGAAGGGACGTCCATCCAAGACGTCACTGTCGACTTTTTCAATGATGCCCCTTTTCATTTGGTCTTCAATAATTGCGTTGTATTTCTGCAGGAGATTGGCGTCGTGCTGTAGACGAGAGGCCAGAGAACGAAATCGTTGCAATGACAAAGCTTTGTTATCAGCCAAATCAGAATGCTCCAGCTTCCAGGGAAACTTGACGTAGAACCGTCCATCATGAAATTCAGTGGTCGCATTGAAAAATTCAATGGCACGATCGTCGTCCTTGACATCGGGGGCGTCTGTGATTCCAATTGACTCCAGTGCCCAAAACGCGTCCATGTTGGGCTTGTCCATGAAGGAAGTAGGGGTGGTACAGACCGGTTGACAAATTACTGAATCATGCAGAGATGGGACAGAGACGTGGATAGAATAATCTTCCTTTGCAGATGAGTCAGCCATTGATTGCCCACAGAGTACAATCCCAAAGTGGCTGGGAATGCTGAAGAGACCAGATGGCAGCTGTTCAAATGGTCCAGTGATGTGCTGCCAGAATCGATCTGCTCCAATAATGATGTCGGGTTTGAATAAGCATTGTCCATCGGGGATGGTATCAGCTAGGTCAGAGCAGCTGTAGCGAGAAGAAATGAAGTCAGCATCAGCTGGTTGAAGTTGAGCTCGCAGTTGAGGGTTGGTAATGTGAGGAATAGTGTTAGCAGAGACAGTTGTCCACTTGTTGGCGGTTTCTTTCTTCAGCTCAAGCTCAAAGTTGACAAGAGAGGTGTTGTTGCAGAGCGGACGCTCAGAGTTGAAAGTGTGAATCGTTAATTGCTCCTTTCCCATTGTAGGCAGCTGTAATGCTTCAGCGAGCTGATTCGTGATAAAGGAGCGGGCACTGCCAGAATCAAAGAAAATTTGCGCTGTGGCTTTGACGTCAGGATTGTTTGGGTTACGCACAGTGGTTGTTGCTGTCATCAGAAGAGTAGGAGGCGGTTGCACCGAACCAGCAGAATTGGCAGTAGTAGTTGCAGCGCAGTTGCTTGAAGTAGTAGACTGAGGGGTAGGGTTACCATTGGAAGGAGGATTCAAGTCAGCATTGGCTGCATGGACATCTGGAGATGTGTCAACGTTGACAGAAGAAGATGTTGTGGTAGTAGAGGAACGATTGGTGGGGCGATATGTAGTGCGGTTGTTGGTGAGAGCCGTTCTTTGACGTGGCTGTTGATTGGCATTGGAGAAAAATTGCCGGGGTTGCTGTAGTTGTTGTTGTTGGACTGGTTGTTGGTGTGGGTAAGGTGGACGTTGGCAGAGCAAAGTATGATGGTTGCTGCTTTGACAAGAGTTGCAGCGTCGAGCTTGCTGGGGGCAATTGGTGGCAGAATGACCAGAAAGGAGACATTTGAAGCAGAGGCGTTGCTGTTGAATGCGTTCTTTCCGTTGAGCGGGAAAACGGTAGGTAGGACAATCACGATGGCGATGATTTTGACCACAGAAAGCACATGGGGATAAGGGAGTAGTGGATGGATTATTGCCTCGTTGGTTGTTAGACTGTACTGATGCAGACCAGGAACCAGCAGAGGAACCAGATGACCAATTAGGATTACGCGGACGAAATGCCTGTTGGGGTTGTGGTCGTTCTTGTCGTACAGGTGCCCGGGTCGCCGTAGTAGAGTGAGTAATGCGTTGTATCTCCTCGCGTCGTTCAACATGTATACGTAGTGTATTCCGAATATGATCAACAGACCAGGCTTCTTGTTGCGGCTTCAACAGCTCCAGTTGGAGGAGAGTTTCTTCGGGCAATTTGGAAAGTAAAGTCTGACGCAGAAGAGGATTTTCGATGTCTTCTCCCAGTGCTATCAGTTGGCGCAAATGACGTTCAAATGCATCAAGTGTGCTGCGGAGATGTCCTACTGTAGGCGAAGAAACGCGAAGATTTGTCAATTTGTCCAGAACCGTCTCGCGAATAATGTTATCATTGCCGAAACGCCGAATAAGATTAGCAATGGCCGTATCATAACTAGTGTCATTCGGAGACATACCGCGAGTCACGTTAGAAGCAATGCCTTTTAGCGACTGCGAAAGATAAACAAATTTTTGCGCTTTCGTTAAAGGTTGCGCATCAACCGAATGGGAAAACATATCCCAGAAGTGTTTCCATTCTGCATGTTCACCGTTAAACGTAGGCAATTCCATCTTAGGTAGTTTGACTTGCAATGCCATAGCAGCAGGTTGAACTGCAGGCGCGGTAACCGGAACAGTAGCCGGCTGAACAGTAGAAGCCGAGGCGGCGGATGTACCGGGAGCAGGCACAGATGTAGGCACAGTAGTGGCCGTAGTAAGAGCAGCAGTAGTCGTAGTCGTAGTAGTAGTGGTAGTAGGAACCGTAGTAGTGACTGGCATCGGGCCAGCAACAGAAGTACGTGTCTGCGTAGGAGCAGCAGCCTTGGCAGCAGCTTGCTGCAAGGAATACTCTTCTTCTTCTTTGAGGCGTTGAGCAATACTCTCAAGTTCCAAGTCGACAGACTTCAAATCCAAGACTTTGTCTTCACCCTTGGTAATCAGAGCAATATGACCTGTAGGAATTTCAATTTGTTCGCCATACATTTTCTCTTCCTTTTCTCGATCTTCGTCTTTCACAATGGTAGGAATCAAAGCAATCCATTCCTTGTCTCTCTCACGCAACGAGTTCATGCACGTTTCTAATTTCAGCAAATCTTGGCGAATTTCAGCCTTCACCTTCGCAATAGCCAGTAGCTGTTCACGAGACGAAAGGGTAGCATCATGCACGTAGGCAGGAAGTGGTTTCTCCAGTTGAGTGCGGCACCGTTGGCGCGCTGGACCAAGTAGTTGGCGAATAGAACCAGACATTTTTCAAGCGATGAGCCGAGAACGATCAATAGAAAACACGCGAGTCAAAGTCACAAAGAACGTAAACTGTATGCTTCACGGGGAAGCCCGAAACCAATAGGTAAACCGTAAGCTTCACGGGGAAGCGCCGTGACCGTGTGGTCAAAAGAACAAAGACAGTACCGTAACCGTAAGAAGAACCGAAGATTGACCGTGTGGTCATGCAGTGCGGATTCCGAAGGAAGCTCCGCGCAGAAAGAAATTTGTTGGGTGGCTCGCTGCGCCACTGTAGGGAATTGTACCGTAGATTATCTTTTATCCATCGTAGCAAACCAACAGTCATGTAGGAACAGAAATGTAGTACACAAAAGCTCAAGCTAGCAACTAGGGATTTCTTTTATGCAACGGTTGTTTACAAAACTCCTACGCTCACCTACGCTTAGTATCATAATCATTCGTCATTGGTGACGTACGTGGGATTGCAGATTGCGTATTATTCTGGTGCTTCACCACAACATAACCATAGGTTGAATAATAACATACAGGTTTATGTGTTGTTTGTAGTACATGTGCACAGTGTACATATAGGTTGCACATGAGGTACAGGTTGAATATGTACATAGATACAGGTACAGTATGCAGGCAGGTTGAATAACATGCAGGTTGCGTTGAATGTACAATGCTGGTTCAGCAATTTAAGGTCATAACATGAAGCATCACATAGTAATAATTTTTGCATCACATAATATGAAGCTGAATATTGTTCAAGGAACTTTTGGCTTTTATTTATGTAAGGTCAATTTTGTCCTGGTTGATGTTATTTGAATGTGAAAGGGGAATTTTTGGAAAATTAGTATGGTGGTGGAGCAAGGTTAACTTTTCACACATTTGAAGACACCTACTTCTGTAAAGGTTTATTCTCTTTCACTCTAACCCTATCTTCAAGAGCCGATTTTGTCACAGTTGTGTTGGGACTATGGGTTTTAGTGCATGTCACAATTGTGTATGTGTTTTGTTCTCATGTTTGATGTTGTTGTTTCTTTTCCTTTGTTTTGTTGTTGTTTTCCTTTGTTTTACAGTTATGTTTTTTCTGTTTATCACGCATGCTATGATGATGCTTTTTGCACTGAAAATGATGACCAATCATTGTTTGCAATTTGTGCTTTGCATAGTTAGTGGTAAAATCGGCTCATAGATAGGCTATACAGCAGGTTTAAATGAAAGAGAAGGAAATTTACATTAGCAGGGGGTTTCAAATAAAATCAATTTGAAGCATACTTGCCTGAAATGATTGCTGCAATAATCTTGATTTATCTTTGTTTGTGTATGTTTGATAGATGTGTATTTTATACTGTTTTAAATGCCTCCTGGAAGGGTAGTTCACTTGTATGGAAAAGAGAGTTACACAAAGTCTTTATAAGGTTGTGTTATACTGTACTGTACATACAGATTATGGTGTTGATACAGGTAATGTTGCACAGTACATACAGGTTAAATAGGGGGGGGGGGGGGGGGGGGGGTGTTTTTGGGGTGGGGGGGTTGGGGGGGGGTGGGGGGGGGGGGGGGGGGTTTTTTTTTTTTTTGGGGGGGGGGGGGGGTGGTGGGGGGGGGGGCTTGGGTTGTTGGCGTATGGATATTTGATGAAGTTGAAAATTAGAATATGGATTTATATGAGTTATATTTATATGGATTTACAACTTTATATGAGTTATATTATTTGGAGACAGTATTCTACAGGACTCTAGGAAAGGTAGTGATGAACTTTCTGTCTTAGATGCTTATCATTCTAGAAGTGAGTGTGTGTTACTAATGGAAAGAGTCCAAGCTAGATTGCCTGAAAGGGTACCTCATAAATTATTACTCCCCGCAAGGGTGCCTGACTCTTTGATACTGCCCGAAAGGGTGCCTGACTCTTTGATACTGCCCGAAAGGGTGCCTGACTCTTTGATACTGCCCGAAAGGGTGCCTGACTCTTTGATACTGCCCGAAAGGGTGCCTGACTCTTTGATACTGCCCGAAAGGGTGCCTGACTCTTTGATACTGCCCGAAAGGGTGCCTGACTCTTTGATACTGTCTGAAAGGGTGTCTGCTTAATTGATGAATCATTAATACCAATTACTAAAGAATTTGGAAAGTATGACCAAGGAAAGAACTACTATGGTAACTATTGCCAAAAACGAGATATATGATGAACTATACCGTGAAATGGATGTGAACTATTCCCAAAAGCTGGTGTAATCAATTTGTTCGAAACAACCATTGCCAATTAAACCAATGCCAGCTTACATTTTGAGTAACAAGCTATACCAACTGCCAATTTGGACAAAGAGTTATTTTGTCAAAACAATGAAAATTAGAAAAGTTGTCAATGTGAGATGTCACTGTTGTACACATACAGGTTATGGTAGTGATACATGCTGTACATACAGGTTATGGTATACATACAGGTTAAGTGTGCTGTATGGAGAGTTGTTAAAGTGATCAAATATTACTGCCCACAAGGGTGTCTGACCAATTGACCAATCATTATAAATAAAGTATTTACCAAGATAATATGAACCATAGATAAAGAGAGACATACATGAACTTGCCCATAAGAGACAAACCATTAACTGTTCCCTGAAATGGAAAAATGTAAACCTATTGTCACAAGGTAATATAACCATAAACTATTACCTGAAATTACCATTTCCAATTTTACCAATGCCAATGCTGAGTAACAAGATTTACCCATCACCAATTTAGACAAATTCACTCTGAACTACTGTCACAAGGAAATATAAGCATAAACTGTTGCCTAAAATTACCATTCCCAATTTTACCAATACCAGTAACGGCAGCGAAGCTGAGGTTGAATGTACAATGCTGGTTCAAAAATTTAAGGTCACCAGTGGCCCGTTACAGCTTCGCAATAAAATCCTTTGAAATAAATCCTTAAAAATTATTAAAATCCTGATCTCTTTCATTTTTCAGAGATCTGGCAAGGTTTTTGCAAATCATGGCAACTGGCGACTCTTTGATACTGCCCGAAAGGGTGTCTGACTCTTTGATACTGCCTGAAAGGGTGACTGACTCTTTGATACTGCCCAAAAGGGTGCCTGACTCTTTGATACTGCCCGAAAGGGTGCCTGACTCTTTGATACTGCCCAAAAGGGTGCCTGACTCTTTGATACTGCCCGAAAGGGTGCCTGACTATTTGATACTGGCCGTAAGGGTGCCTGACTCTTTGATAATGCCCGAAAGGGTGCCTGACTCTTTGATACTGCCCGAAAGGGTGCCTGACTCTTTGATACTGCCCGAAAGGGTGCCTGACTCTTTGATACTGCCCGAAAGGGTGTCTGACTTTATGATACTGCCCAAAAGGGTGTTGATCGATTATTACTGCCCATAAGGGTGTCGCTTAATTGATGAATCATTAATACCAATTACTAAAGAATTTGGAAAGTATGACCAAGGAAAGAACTACTATGGTAACTATTGCCAAAAACGAGATATATGATGAACTATACCCTGAAATGGATGTGAACTATTCCCAAAAGCTGGTGTAATCATCAATTTGTTTGAAATAACCATTGCCAATTAAACCAATGCCAGCTTACAATTTGAGTAACAAGATATACCAACTGCCAATTTGGAGAACGAGTTATTTTGTCAAAACAATGAAAATTTAGGAGTTATCACTGTGAGAAAATATGCATCTAATCTTATGTTTTTCATGCAGCAAAAAATGAATACAGGCTTACATACATACAGGATAATATATACAGGATAAATACATACAGGGTAAATACATACAGGGTATATACATACAGGGTAAATACATACAGGATAAATAAATACATAAAGGGTAAATACATACAGGATAAATAAATACATACAGGGTAAATACATACAGGTTACCCTACCCTTAAGGTATCTATCTACCCTAAAGGAGAAAGCAAACCATGCCTGAAAGAGAACTATCATGCATGAAGAAGGAATCAAACTGTACAGGTTGTTTATACTGTGAGAATTACACAGAGGCACCTTGCAAATGATGTCATCCACTTTTTGGACTGCTGCCAAATACACCGAGGCAGCTTTTTATACTGAGACAAGTTAGACAGAGGCACTCTACCATCCACCAATGACATCATGAGTAACAAGATGAGTAACATGGCTGAGTAACAAGATTTACCCATTACCAATTTAGACATATGCACTCCAAACTATTGTCACAAGGTAAGCATAAACTATTGCTTGAAATTAACATTTCCAATTATACCAATGCCAGCAAGGGCAGCGAAGCTGCCCGAAGCTGGCATGCTGAGTAACAAGATTTACCCATTACCAATTTAGACAAATTCACTCTGAACTACTGTCACAAGGAGATATAAGCATAAACTATTGCCTGAAATTACCATTTCCAATTATACCAATGCCAGCAAGGGCAGCGAAGCTGCCCGAAGCTGGCATGCTGAGTAACAAGATTTACCCATTACCAATTTAGACAAATGCACTGAAAAAATAAGCATCTAATCTCATGTTTTTCATGCAGTAGAAATGAATACAGGCTAACATACATTACAGGATAATATATACAGGATAAATACATACAGGGTAAATAAATACATACAGGATATATACATACAGGGTAAATACATACAGGATAAATAAATACATGGGTAAATATGTACAGGTTACCCTACCCTTAAGATATCTACCCTAAAGGAGAAAGCAAACCATGCCTGAAAGTGATAACTATCATGCATGAAGAAGAAAGCAAACCGCGGCTGAGCCTATCTTTTTCACGACAGTGAAAAAATCGAAACCTATCATGAAGAAGAAAGCAAACCGCGGCTGAGCCTATCTTTTTCACGACAGTGAAAAAATCGAAACCTATCATGAAGAAGAAGGCAAACCGCGGCTGAGCCTATCTTTTTCACGACAGTGAAAAAATCGAAACCTATCATGAAGAAGGAAGCAAACCGTGGCTGAGCCTATCTTTTTCACGACAGTGAAAAAATCGAAACCTATCATGAAGAAGGAAGCAAACTGCGGCTGAGCCTATCTTTTTCACGACAGTGAAAAAATCGAAACCTATCATGAAGAAGAAAGCAAACCGCGGCTGAGCCTATCTTTTTCACAACAGTGAAAAAATCGAAACCTATCATAAAGAAGAAAGCAAACCGCGGCTGAGCCTATCTTTTTCACGACAGTGAAAAAATCGAAACCTATCATGAAGAAGAAAGCAAACCGCGGCTGAATTGAAACACATGAAACGACAAAGTATATAAAAAAATATACCTATGAAGAAAAGTAAACCTAAGAAATTATGATAAAAATTATATCTGGAAAAATGAAAAATAACCCTTTTTGAAAACTAAGCTTGTTACTGTTCAGGACAAAAGCCTTACGAATGCGCTGAGTGCGGCAAGAAGTTTTCTCAGAAGGGCAGTCTTATGTTTCATCAAGCTATTCATGCCCCAGAAAAGCCCTACACCTGCCAACTTTGTGGTGCCGGATTTACACAGGTAACAACAGCCACTGCACATGCATATTCACTATTTGACTTCTAGGCCTATTGCTCCTGGTTTGTCGCTTTAAGGTGGTCCATTTTTTAGTTTTTCTAAGTCCGATATTTGATATTTCGTTGACGCCTTTCACCTTCTGCTTCTTCAGTTTTCTGTGTCGCTCCTTTTTCTGCTTTCCCAATAACTGAAAGACACCTAATAAACCGGCTTGCCGATCTAAAAGCGCGCTAAAAGAAAAGGGACCACCCAGCATAATAATAACTCAAGGAGCGATTTACCACCGAAATACAAGTGACTACCTGAGACTCATGCAGTACAGTTTCACATGTTGTTTGGGTGTGTACAGCGTGGTAATCTACGGAAGCACGTGAGTCGCTTGCATCCGGCCAGCGTGAGTGATCGCCCAGCCCTGCGTTGTCCCCTGTGCAGCTGTGTGTTTCGAGGCGTACAACCACTCAACACGCACCTGAGTCGACGACACGGACCGAACGCCGCCGGGAAAACTCTGGACAGCATCGCCACTCTGGACCTGCAGCAGGAACAGGTCTTATCTTCTTTTCCTTACATTGCTCATGCCAAAAATATATAAGTGGGCTTAGGGGAAGAATGGAGCACACAGTGGTTTCGCTAGAAAGAACCCAATAAAGTGGTTTCGTAAAAACCATTTTTCGTAAAAACCAATACGTAATGGATATCCAATAATAATGGTTTCGTAAAAACCAATAGAGTGGTTTCGTAAAAACCTATTTTAATGGATATCCAATATAATGGTTTTTTTCGAAAAAAAACCATTACAATGGATAGAGTATGAGCCAGTGACTGCTTCCTTCGTTTACACTGTCCTTCGTTTACACTGTATGGTCCATTCTTCCCCTACGCCCAATTATATATTTTTGCTCACGCGTTGCCGTCGTTTGTTTCAGCCAGCGCATACAAGTAACGATCTTCTGTCTGACGCAATGACAGAGAGCGGCATTCAGAATCGGAGCGGAGGGGGGAAAACGGGGAAGCAGCTGGCGGAAATCAGTCAGAAGCTGCTGAAGCGCGCAACTGCGGAACTGATGCGAAAACAGGGAGCGCCACGCCAGCAGCAAGAACAAGAGCAGCAGGAGCCCGAGCAGGTTATTCCACAGGGTGGTTATTCTGTAAAACTTCGTGTATCAACCATATGCAGTAAGGCTATTGGGGTGTGGATCGGTGTCTGCGGGGTCGTCGACCTTGTTCAATCATCTGGAAGCATCAAAGGAGCGAGTGAAAAGAAGAATTGACAACAAAATGACGTCGACGACCTCACAGGCACCGATCCAAACTTTCAGTAAATACCGCGGGGTCGCCATCGACCAACCCAAGCGCCTTACTGCATATGGTGGATAACCCCCTTCGTGTATAACCCCCTTCGAAAAATAACCCCCCTCGTGTATAATCCCCTAATCGGTGACTAACGATTTTTATCCCCCCCTCTCACCAAAATTTTTTGAGCAGAGCGGGAGCAGCAGCCGGCCGAAAACGACGACGACGACGACGACGCTTGGCGATTCCTTCGCGGGTTCTCAGCTGCGCGGAGTGCGCGTGACTCGCGAGGCGGGCAGCGGCAAGCGCACATGGCACTGCGCGGAGTGCGCGAGTCGCTTCACGCGCGGCTCCGACCTGGTGCGCCACTCGCGCGTGCACACCGGCGAACGGCCCTACGCCTGCGCCCTCTGCAGCAAGAGCTACTCCCTGCGCTCCACGCTGCAGGCGCATCTGCGCTCGCATCTGGGCGACGCCGTCCGCCGCTGCGCCATCTGCAAGAAGACGCTGGCCAGCCAGTCGGCCCTGCGCCAGCACATGCTGACGCACTCGCGCGCGCCGCTCGCCTGCCCGCACTGCGCCGACGCCTCCTTCCCCACGCAGAGAAAGCTGGCGGCGCACGTGCGAGTGGCGCACGCGCAGGAGAGGGAGACGACAACGGAGAAAGCGGAGGAGAAGGCGAAGTTGCGCCGGCTGCTGCAGGAGCCGCTGCTGGAGCTGGAGTCGGGCGAGCTGGTGCAGCTGCAGAGACGAAACGGCGCGGAAGACGGGCGTCGTCGCCACGCCTGCGCCCTCTGTCCCGCGTCCTACGGCCGCCAGTCACACCTGAGGGAGCACGCGCGCACTGCGCACGCACGCGAGGGCGCCAGCTACACGTGTCGCCAGTGCGGCGCCGCCTTCCTCAGCAGTCGCAACCTGCGCGACCACCTGAAGAGACACGCGGGGCGGAAGGCCTACGCGTGCGCCCACTGCCGCAAGGCCTTCGTGACCAGCTCCGCCCTGCGCAGGCACGCAGTCCTCCACTCCCAGCTCCGACCCTTCCTCTGTCCCTACTGCCGCCGGCCCTTCAAACGCGGCGTGCAGTGTCGCAAGCACATTCGGACGGTGCACAAGAATATGGCCGTCATGCCGGAGGTGGCGCCGGAAGCGACCGGAGCGCCGCCCCCACCGCAGCAGCACTCTTACGCGGAAACGGAAGGATTTGCGGGAGAAGAGGTGGTCGTTCCTGCAGTGCAGGAGACGGAGGGTGCTAGAACAGAAGAAATAGCGGCGGCGCCGCCTCCCACTTTGGCTGCGTCTGCATCTAATCTCAGTCTGAGTTGCTCTTCTACGGAACTGCTGCACCCCGGCTCCATGTGGACCCCGGTAGACCTACTGCTGAACACTTCGTCGTCCTCTTCGCAAGTTCCGCCACAACAGCAGCAGCAGCAGCTGGCGACGGAGAACGCGGCGACCGCATCCACCGGCTTCCTGGACATCTCCAGCATCCTCGGGGACGCCCTGGGAGGGGAGGATGGGGTGGCGGACGGCCCAACCGGTAGTCAACCGCCCACCGGCCAAGCCACAGTGGCCACGGAGCTGGGACTGGTCTGCGCCGCCTGCGGACACACGGAGGAGGAGCCGAACGGGCTGTTCCAGCACATCGCGCGCGCCCACTGGCTGGACCAGCCGCCCACCCGCTTCAGCTGCGTCTACTGCGCCCAGGAGTGCCACGGCGCCGCAGAGCTGACCCAACACGCGGCGGAAGGACACGGCCTACCCGTCACCCCGCCCCAGTTCCCTCCTTCGCCTCTACAGCAGCAGCAGCAGCAAACGCGGCTGACAACTGTGTACTTGGCAGATGTGGCGAACAACGGCCATCCGCAGCAACCCATCGCACTGCTAGCGACTGGGAAGCAGTTGAAAGAGCGGCCACCAGAGGAGGAAGAGGCTGTTCTGCTGCTAGAGGGACTGATCCAGGACCAGCAACAGACGAGTGCAGTTGAAGGCCCTGTTCAGCTGGAGGGATCCACCCTGTCTGCGTTGAGCAAAGGGGGAGGAACGTTCGAAGAGCAGAGCAAGCAGCGGGGAGGCAGGAACAAAGTGTGCCACGTGTGCGGCAAGGCCTTCAGTAAAGCCAACGATCTGGAGAGACACGTTCGCGTCCATACCGGTAACTATATAGGGTGCTGTGGGGTAAACCCGGCCATGGGGTAAACCCGACCACCTACTAAGCTCCTTTGAACTTGCTGTTTTAGCAAGCGATGAACCTGGTAGCTCATTTGAAAGAGGAGAGTTCAAGAAATCGATTGATATAATATTTGTTTCAATCGGTCCATTGGTTGCTGAGATATGCAGCCCTGAAACTTAGGTGGCCGGATTTTCCCATGGCCGGGTTTACCCCAGTACACTGCCCTACTCATACGGTGCAGGCGTAACTCTACGGTGTATTATTAGCTCGGCTGCATAGCGGTAGTATTTTATTGAATTATGAACATTCACACTTGTAGGGGAGAAGCCGTTTCCGTGTTCGATGTGCGGGAAGCGCTTTCGGGTGAAATCCACGCTGACGTCTCACCTGCGTACGCATTGCGACGAGGCGTCCACGCACGTGTGCCAGGTGTGCAAGAAGGACTTCATGTCACGTGGGAGCCTCAAAGTCCATCTGCGTCTGCACACCAACGAGAAGCCCTATCACTGTCCCCACTGTCAACTCGCATTCCGCACCACCACTGAGATGAAGACGCACGCTCGAAGAGACCACGTGACCGACGGACAGAACCGACTCAAGCTGAACATCAAACCGGGAGCTAACGGAGTTGTCCAGGTACGTACGCACTGCTGCTCCAACTAACTATAGTCTGGCCGGTGTAAGTTGGCTATGACACTAAGGCGCGTTGCATAAAATAGATTCTCAATTGCGGATTTTTGTCCGTGCTTTGTGTACTCCTGTTTAGCAGAAGTACATGCAAACTACACAGACGACTTGAGTCCCATAGCCAACTCTCTCTGGCCAGATTATAGAGGTACCATACGTCTGTAGTTGTTGTACGCGAGAGACGTGTGTTGTGTAGGTGGAGCTGAAGCCGTTGCTCTGGGACGAGGATCA
>JASAMW010005582.1:0-25394 GCA_030247985.1 Epsilonema sp. ZAB3_2 | reverse complement strand
ATGCGCAATACAAATACAGTATTATGTCAGAAAGAATACAGAGGAAGAGTGTAAAGAGTTAAGCGTGCGATTACCCAATAGTATTCTTAGCGCAACTGGTCCATAAAATGTAGGTTTGTCGTATGTAGTTTGTAGGGTACCGTGGGGTAAACTCGGCCATTGGGGTAAACCTGGCCACCTAAGCTCCTTTGAACTTGCTCGCTCCAGCAAATGAGGATCCAAATACAGTTCATTCGAAGGAGGAAAGAAGAGAATCGATTGGTATCCTCTTTGTTCTCAATCTGTCCATTGGTTGCTGAGTTATGCAGCCCTGAAACTACAGTGGCCGGATTTACCCCATAGTACCCTACGTACTTTAGCGTTGCTTCCGCTACACGCTTTGTCGTTAAAGGCTTGACCGGGTCCGCTGTACTTAATCCGTGCGCAATCTTCCGATCCGCCCCCGTCGATTCCAATCTGTTTCAGGGTTGCCAGATGCGTGGCAGTCTGCAAAACCGCCGCGGTCTCGCTGTCGAACCACACCCAATCGTTAAGAGCCGTGTCGCCAGGGTTGCCAGCCTCTCAATCCCACCAGTCATCCGTATACAGCTCTGGATAGGCGTTGCAAACGCGATCGTATATGGTCTCGGTCGGCAACACTGCCAAACGCCCGACAAAGCCCCCCGTCGCCTGCTATGCACTTCGCGACCGCGCTGGGAAAGTTCGTGTTATCCGACGGATAGATCTTGAAACAAGATTCGGTCGTCGGCAGGTAGAATCCGTCGAGGTTGCTCGCGTTGCAGGTTGTCGCTAAAATAATGGAGGCTGTACGGACGTACGGAGAGGCGTTACATCGGATGTACGGATCGCAAGCAAACGTACGTAGTACCGTAGTCCAGTGCCACAAGAATGTGTACTGTACAGCATGAACATTCCATGTGGAAAATAAAAAGTTATAGGGGGACAGCTATACTGTTTGTCATGTAAATGCAATAATTTTCTTTAGCTCTTTAGCGAACTTACCGACATGAAATAAAAACCGCCGTTAGCCTAAAAAATAAATAAAATGAAAGAAAAAACAAATTCCGCTGCTACGCATTTTTCCGCATTGTTTCCTCGTGACAGGATTCCAATTCTGCAACAACACACAAGCATTGATAATGTTAGCACATTATTTTTATGTTTCAGATGTCAACTTTTCTGGAGAAAATTATGTGATTGCGAAAGAATTTGTTTTTTCTTTCATTTTATTTATTTTTGGCTTGAATAGGGATTTTAACTTTAATATCAGTAAGTTCGCTAAGGAGCTAAAGAAATTATTGCATTTACATGACAAATGGTGCAGCTGTCCCCGGTTCACTTTTTTTATTTTTCTGTGGGTTGATAATGTACAATTCTGCAATATGACGAGAAAAGTACGCAAATCAATGAGAAATGTCTGCTGTCTTACAGACAATGGTGGGTGGTTTGTAGCAGAGGTTTCCAGGGGCGGTGCATGGCGCCTCCATCTGGAAAACAAAAATAAATATATTAAAACAAAATAAATTAAAACATTTTAGTTGACTCGGTTTTGTAATAAAACTGTAAACATGAAACTCAAAAATCTCCCGCTATGTACGTGTAGATACTGTACGTACCTAAACCCTAGTTAGGTATTCCGAGAAATAGTTTTTGCTAAACTTTCCGTTTTTTACATGAGCGACCACCCAAAGTCTTAGCGCAACTGGTCAATACCTACCTGGCACAAATTCACATAGCATCGCTCCCCGTGGTTCAGTGCAATTGGCGCTTTCGAATAAAGCTGCTCCAAATGAGATCTTGCCACAAATGTCCACGCCGGTATCCATCAGTGGCATGTAACCAGTCCAAGGCACAGTGTTGGCAGGATCGATGTACCACTCCCACGCTGCTCCTATTTTCGCAATGGAGACCCACACGTCGCCAAATACCAAGGCCGGGTTCACATAGAGAATGCTGTCGAAAAGGCTCTGCGTTGGGATGATGGCGGCCCGACCTTGAAAACCGTCGGGAGCAAGGATGTCGCACATGATTGGCACAGTTCCCGCATCCACAGGCATGAAATTCACACGGAAGCAGCTGTTGCTCTCTGACAGACAGAAAGCTCGTTCACCGGAGAAGCCAGCCGGAATGGTGCAGAGTGTTGGATCTAGGAAAAAAAGCAAGAAATTTTAACTGGCTTCTGATAAAACAACAGCAGATTGTGGAAAACGTGCTAAAGTAAACGAAGCAGCGCACACTTTAGTGTGTGGTCGTGGTGTGATAGGTACAACACAGATGCACGAGTTGTTGCACACAGGTGTGTATCTACATACGTATAGTACAAATTATATTTCTGGGACCCATGCATTATTTATCTCAGGATCTAGCCAACGTAGCTCAAAGCGGTTAAAAATCTCTCGATAACTTTAGCTCGCCTGGAAAATAAAAAAAACCGCATGCGTCTACGTGCCCTCTATGTCGAGAAATCGCCAAATTCTTTAAGTACTAAAAATGTACACTTTTTTCGATTATTCAACATAACTGAACAAGCCGCAAATACTTTTTCATTAAAAGTAGCCTATCCTACGTAGAATTTGATGCAGATTTCAAAAACAGTATTGGTGTTTCAAAAAAATTTAACCCCTACCCAAAAATTGTCAAAAATATACAAATTTTGCAAAATTATATACTAGGGGTTAAATTTTTTAAAACACCGATACTGTTTTTGAAATCTACCCCAAATTTTACATAGGATAGGCTACTTTTAATGAAAAAATTTTTGCGGCTTGTTCATTTATGCTGAATAATCGAAAAAAGTGTACCTTTTTAGTACATTTTTAGTACTTAAGGAATTTGGCGATTTCTCGACACAGAGGGCACGTAGACGCATGCGGTTTTTTTATTTTCCAGGCGAGCTAAAGTAATCGAGAGATTTTTAACCGCTTTGAGCTACGTTGGCTAGATCCTGAGATAAATAATGCATGGGTCCCAGAAATATAATTTGTACTATAGTAAGACGAAAATAATGCTAATGCAAATCCAGCGGTGACATTTGGCTAATCGTCTGGCTCACACTACTGATTGACGAGCTCCAGCCAGTACACAATCCCATCTTCGAACTTAAAACAAAAACTTCAACTTAAAAAAAGAACTTCACGAATTTCAAAAAAGTGGCATTGGTGCGGAAAATCATGAATAAGCAATGAAATACTAATGCTATCAAAACCTCAGCCCAAGACCAAGCCCAAGCCTAAGCCTAAGCTAAGCTTCAGTCTAAGCCTAAGCCAAGATATGCAATGCAATACATCAAACAGGCCCAAGTCCAATCCCAAGCCCAAGCCCAAGCCCAAGCTCAAGCCTAAGCCTAAGCCTAAGCCTGAGCCTGAGCCTAAGCCTAAGCCTAAGCCTAAGCCTAAGCCTAAGCCTAAGCCTAAGCCTAAGCCTAAGCCTAAGCCTAAGCCTAAGCCTAAGCCTAAGCCTAAACCTAAGCCTAAGCCTAAGCTCAGGCTGACAGGCAAGACAGGCATTCATCCATACCTGGCAAATATTCACAAAGAAAACTCGGTGCAGGTGCAGGCCACGGGGGTACACAGGGACCGTCCTGAAAGACGATGTTTGATGCCACGTCAGCGAAAGAAAGCAAGGCGCAGTCCTCATTTGTTCCAGACGGATCCAGTTGTTTGGCCGGAGCCAAATCGGAGTAGGGGGCGACAAATTTCTTCAGAAATGTGTCATACCACTCCCAATTAGTTTTTACTGTCGATCCAGCTACCGTCGCCTTCAATCCAATCCACCACCTTAAAATAAAGTGAAGCTTTTCACCTATCCCCTACGACGTCCTCATGGCTCAGTGGTTCAATGCATATGTGCTGTGCCTACATTCCGGTGGTGAGATCGACTCCTGGAGCCAGACCTGCAACCACTTCATCAAAGACTGCTTCGGAAGGTAAGATGGCAAGGCGACCCAGGTAGCCACTTGGAGCAGTATTCTTGCAATGTAGAGGTGCCAGAGGGTAAGGCCCAGTGTCAGTTGGATATCCCTTGAAACAGGTACCTGTAAGGGTGGAGTGGAATCCACCAAAGGCGATGCAAGCTGCCCCTACAAACAACGATGGAAAATAATGGCGTACAGTAAATGCCACCCATAAAGACGAAAGCAGAACGCTTAGTTCAACGTTCATACAATATGTATACCAGCTGCTCCAGTTGTAGTAGCAATTGCAGTAGTTGTTGTTGGAGCTGCTGTAGTTGTAGTTGTTGTTGGCACTGCAGTTGTGGTAGTAACAGGTGCTGCAGTAGTTGGACCTGCTGTTGTTCCAATCATTGTTGTTGTTGGAGCTGCTGTAGTTGTTGTAGTTGTAGTTGTAGTTGTAGTCGGAGCAACTGTTGTTGTAGTTGTTGTTGGAGCTGCTGTAGTTGTAGTTGTGGTTGTTGTAGTTGTAGTTGTAGTTGTTGTTGTAGTTGTAGTTGTAGTTGTTGTAGTAGTTGTCGTAGTAATAGTTGTAGCTGGTGAATCAGTGCAGCTTGAGCAGCTACATGAGGAAGTATCTACGCACGGGACGCCTGAAGTTGTGCCAGAACCGTCAATAATTGTCGTCTTACCACCGGGGCAACACTCCGAAGTGGAAGCCGTTCCTAAATGCACATACATACTTTAGGTAAACTGGCGTTTAAAAAATATCAGAGCTTACGAAAGCTAACCATGTAAAACATGGTATGTGTTAGGAGTGAACGTACTGTATTCACAGTGATGAATGAGTAATCATTTGTTTTTTGTTTTGTGCCAACCAAAGTCCAAAGCTTACCTGCATCCCAATTCTCCAGCAACGTTTTCAGCTGCGCGGTTTTTGTCGCATCCAAATGTGCGAGCAGTCTGGAATCTTTTCCGTTGAAGCTGAAGTTGTCGCAGTAGTTTATGGAAGCGGCGTAGGTTTTTCTATCGGCGGGAATGTGGTAACACCAGTCTCCTTTGAGGAAGAAGTTGGTGGGACAGTATGGAGCTACAGGTTCTGCCTCTAAATAGTTCACATGAAAGAATGCGTAGCTAGCTAACGTATGTACATACGTAAAGCACGAATTTTTAGTTCCAATACTTTTGTCCGGCAGGTGGCAAGCCTTAGGCTTTCTTACCAAACTCGCATATGGGATTGTAGCACTCATCATCTTTCGTTAGCTCCAATTCAATTCCGGGTCCTGCGACGGTCAGTGAGCATGATCCGGAAGAGCCACCGAGACTCAACCCTGACACTGAGCCTACATTCTGATTGGAGGGAACCCATGTGTGAACTCCGCCGATCTAAAAAAGAATACCCCAAAATATAGAAGAAAAGAATAAGCCTTTACACCGTATTATTTGTATTTAGTATTTACCTGTCCTAGCCGCAATGCATTTCTCTCATGAATACATAATATGCATACAATAAACACAAACAGTAAAGGAATCATTTAGGCTTCGCTCAAAAAAAGAAAGTCCCGTGACGGGACTCTGCTCAGGGTGAAATAAAACTCGTCAAGTTAGTTTTTGATTAACGTCACTCACGGTACGACTCATTTTATAGTTGGGTGGGAAGGAAAGGGAGAGTAAAGAGCAAACAAAAGAAGCGGTAATATGAGAAAGAGCCCGAGCGAGTGACACTGGCAAGTACGATCCCTACTGAAAACGGAGCTCGGGCGATCCTGGAAGGAGCAAATCGAAGTACAGTGAAATACGGCTTGCGAGAGGGCTGAATCTTTCGATTTTCCAGGAGCAGCTGCAACGAAAAATTGCGACGAGATCAGCCAGCATCCCACTCCTGAAGAGAATCTTCCACCTCCATCGTCGCCTAGAATAAGAACGGAATCTGTGCAGAATCAGGCTCAGGGCCCAGAGAGGATACCGCCGCTTCTGTCCACTCCACTCCGCTTCTGCGCCGCTGAATAACTCAGGAAAGGAAACACTATGCAATTATTACAGGTCATGATATGTATAAATTAAATTTACTCGACTAACGCTCCCATTTATACTTTATTACTCGGTTGGGCTATGAACTGAGTAAATTTATTCAACTTTACTCAGAAGCCTACGCTGCTGATGACTAATTTATTTCACCTTACTTTACCCTTTTCAAGAATGTCCGAAGTTGACATCACTGGCGATTACCGATGGCACAAAAGAAATACGGTAAAAGTAAAACTAAAAAGTAGAAGGATCTGAGTGTTTCGTAGAATGCAACAAATTGAGGAAACCTAGGTAGGTGCTACGTACTACCTTTTCACAGTGAGTCCAGAATGCGGCATCTCCATATCCAGCGCCAGTGGTGGTGGGGCTGCGACAAGCCAAGGCCCATTCCACCTGCACTGCTATCGAAATCAAGGCTGCAAGCCAACCAGATTGAAAGACATGCATGCCACAAGAACAAGCAAACAGAACCCCATAGACAGTATTGTACAATATAGTCTGCTGTAGGCCTATATGGCAAAGTTTGAAAAGGCTTAGAATGCAGACCTCTTTCAGCAAGCACAGATGATCGTGCACTATTTTGCCGGTAGCTATGATACAACTTGCGAAGAATTGGCCTAATTTACAGTAATTACGGCTTTTTCCAAAGAAATTTGCCTGTGAAGATTAGACTATCAGCATGAAGAATGCGTGTTTACGTAAGAAATGAATAATGAATGAAAATGATTATTGCCCTGGTTCTTTCATATGC
Source organism: Epsilonema sp. ZAB3_2 (assembly GCA_030247985.1). Classification (NCBI taxonomy): domain Eukaryota; kingdom Metazoa; phylum Nematoda; class Chromadorea; order Desmodorida; family Epsilonematidae; genus Epsilonema; species Epsilonema sp. ZAB3_2. Next base: position 18,726 of record JASAMW010005582.1, on the reverse strand, counting down.
CTGATAATTACAAGTCGTCGCGAGACGTACACAGAACATAGTGCACATTTTATATTTTCTGATTATGCGAGGTAGTTCATGATCGCCACAAGACGTATAGGATGGTTCTATTTGCGCAACAACACTCGGCAAAGAAAACCATGTATTCCAAAATAAAAAGCCTGTGCATACTGCTCTAGGAGTACATGAAAAACGAATTTCGACAAATATTTTTTCACGATCGATTCAGATCAAATCAAGGGCACTCCAAACATGTGCACTTGTGCGTATATTTGTCGTAGCTGGTTCTCAAATGGAGCAAGATTTCAAATCTTGCTAGCTGGTTTTAGAATTCGATCTCCAGCTAGCTTGTTTCAAAATCCTTCGAAGATTTGCCCAAGAGCTAGCTGGAAACGAAATCTTCGAATATATCCCGTTTTTGTGTAATATTTTTTGACACTCAGCAAACTGGCATTGCTTTGTATGGTATAAAAATATTTTTCCAACTCATCCAATAAGAAGGGCATTAATAATGAGTGTCATTTCAACACATGAACACTTGTTTGAGTGACAAACATGCTGGTGCACTTGCAGAGTGCATTTAAGAGTAGCCTATATTTGGGCGTTTTAGACTGGTAGACGTTTTATTGAGTGAAATTCTTGTTACCTATAGTCTGGCCACAGACAGTTTGGTACAAACCTTATGCGTGATGTGCACAGTTGCGTGTACACCTCTTATCCAGAAAAGGAGTACAATAAGCATGGACAGAAATTTGTTTTTTTCTATTTTATGCAAAACGATATGTTCCACAATGACCTTTTAGCAGCCACAACAGACCACAGGTTGTGAAAACTAGCTTTTGATAGTAGCTGCCATGTTCACATGGCATGACAGCTTCTTCTTCACCCAAAAGAACGATGGCAGCTTGGAATTTTGACGTTGCCAAACTAAGAGTTTCATCTCAACTTCCTTGGTAGATGGCAATTAGTCATTCAACTTTAGGGCTCCCCTTTGCTCTAATGTAGGTAGGTACTTGTAGTTGTAGGGTCATTATGACCAACTGATCTCACACATTATCTTGCGTAGCTCTCTAAAGGTGTCGATAAAAAATACACCTTTCAAAAATTTCACTACCAGCTAGCTGGAAACCGAATTCTATTTCCAGCTAGCTGGTTTCGGAATTCAACATCCAGCTAGCAAGATTAAATCTTGCTCCATTTGAGAACCAGCTACGACATATTTACTTGCAATTTGCAACTTTTTATATTTGCTAACGGCTGCATTGCAAGTAAATATACGCACAAGTGCACATGTTTGGAGTGCCCTTCAAGCATCAGCACATCCATCATGAAACAAAGGCAGAAGTTACCATGGCGCAAAATCCTCTATGAAAAGCAAGATTATCCCGACAACTTCAGTGGTCCGGAATTCCTACAGGAGTTGCGGAGGAATGGTAGGATTCAATGATACTATGGATCAGTTGCGTTGTCGCAATGGGGTTGGTCGTCCATAGCGACCCCGCAATTTTTAGTGCAAGTTTGGATCGGTGCCTGCGGGACTTCACAGGCATCGATCCAAACTGGTCACTTATAAAAACCGCGGAGTCGCCATCGACCAACCCAATCGCGTTACCGCATCTACTAACAAATAGGGCTGATGTGTGTCTGTCTGTGTGCAATGCTATAGACTCGCTCAGTTTTGCAGCTACAGCGTTCGCCAATGGCTCATTCGAAAGCTTATATGCCCAAGGGTGGCAAGAAGGTCTTCGATTTTTGATCTGATCAGCCGATCACCAATAATCGATCGATAATCGATATTTTAGTACTAAAAGCGCGCAGATTCACTCATAACTCACTCAATTTTGCAGCTACAGCGTTGACCAATGGCTAATTTGAAAGCTTATAACCCCGAGGGCGGCCAGAAGGCCTTCGATTTTTGATCTGATCAGCCGATCACCAATAATCGATCGATAATCGATATTTTAGTACTAAAAGCGCGCAGATTCAGCATAACTCACTCAATTTTGCAGCTGCAGCATCCATCCAGGGCTCTTTCGAGAGCTTATGGCCCCGAGAACGCCAGAGAGGCCTGCGATTTTTGATCTGATCAGCCGATCACCAATAATCGATCGATAATCGATATTTTAGTACTAAAAGCGCGCAGGTTCAGCATAACTCACTCAATTTTGCAGCTACAGCATCCATCCAGGGCTCTTTTGAGAGCTTATGGCCCCGCGAACGCCAGAGAGGCCTGCGATTTTTGATCTGATCAGCCGATCATCAATAATCGATCGATAATCAATATTTTAGTACTAAATGCCGCAGAAACCAAACGACGCAGGTTTTCAAGCCAACGTCAAGGTCACGCAAGGTCACGCCCGAAAGTGCACACGAGACTAAAACGCGAGATGCGCTAAAGGGTTGCCAGATCTGCAAAAGGGTTGCCAGATTGCTAAATGTGCAAAAGGGTTGCCAGACCTGCAAAAGGGTTGCCACATGCGCCATTTTCACCTGATGCTTTGCAAAATGGTTAGATCTATGCAGAAAAAGGGTTGCCAAATCTGCCATAGGGTTGCCAACTTTGCGATAGGGTTGCCAGATATGCAACTTTCTGCTAACTGCCCTGCCCAAAATGGTTGCCATATGCGTAATAAGTTGAGAGAAGACAGATCACAATCTACAACAGGGTTGCCTGATCTGCAAAAGGGTTGCCAGATTTGCAAAAGGCTTGCCAGATCTGCAAAGGGATTTTACTGCGAAGCTGTAACGGGCCACTGGTATTGTAAATTGTCCATCTATGGGGAGAAATACAAATCTGTCCTACTGTCCATTTATGAAAGATGGAATCATGTTTACCTAAATCTAGTTTGCCTTTTTCTATTGCAGTGACAGCAGAAACCTATGGTTTCTGGGAATCAGTTAGGGGTTCCTGTGTACTGATGCAAGAAGTCAGCAGTGTCATACTCTATGTCATCATATTCGCCTTTGTCTACAGTGAATATCTCTCATGGAGTTTTCTGCTTTCATTTTGTGGAATCTCACTGGTTTGTGGCTACCTGCTGATCTCATATTTGGACTCCTGTACAGGCGAACAACGTCTGAATTGTAAAAGCTGATATAAAAAATATATAATGGGGGAGTTTGCAAATAACTTCCGCGGGCAAGGGGTGTCGTATTTTTTGAAATGTTATGTATATTTTGTAATTATTTTTGCCACGTAACGGATAAATTGTTGCTATGTTTTGCTTTATAAATACAGCAGGTTAGCAATCGACAAGAACTTCTTGAGCAATCGACAAGAAGTTCTTGTCGATTGCTAACCTGCTGTACTTATAAAGCAAAACATAGCAACAATTTATCCGTTACGTGGCAAAAATAATTACAAAATATACACAACATTTCAAAAAATACGACACCCCTTGCCCGCGGAAGTTATTTGCAAACTCCCCCATTGGGCTTAGGGGAAGAATGGAGGACGTCAAATGAAGGAGGCAATCACTAGTGCGCTACACACGAGATGAGTAAACTCAAGGGGAATTCCCCGTAAGTATGCGATGAAGCATAGGGAGTCCGATGAATTCACCGTGAGTTTGAAACTCAACATCGTGTGAACACATGAGAAAAATTTTGCGCTTGGGAGCAAGTGAGAATGTTCTACACAAACAAGGCCACCCAAAAAGCCTTCTGCCCTTTTTTTGCCCAGAGCTGGCTCCATTCATAATAACTTTCCATTGTTGCTGCTAACCATTGTTGTATATTTTCCAAGATGGAAAATATATGGGGGCGCGGGGACCAAACTGACTGTGTCATTTCTATACAAGATATGATTGACTCGAAATGTGTTGTTCATTGCAGACATTTTTGACACATTACGTGCTTTTGACCTAAAAAGTATGTCTCTGCGCACCTCTCAAAAATCTAAAAAATAAAAAAATGCAAGGAAGAAGCGGTGCTGCAGTAGACAAACGCACAAATTTGCCCAATATGCTAATTAATAATTACATATGTACGCACGTACGTAGTACTATAGTTGCTTGCTTGCTGTTGAAGCTGTAAAACACGGCAGAGCAGACAGCTTCATTCAGCACATGTTTACAGTACATACTACATACGTACATGTGTAAATTATTTTCCATCTCGACTAGCCACAGCATATTATTACAGTTTATAGTCATACGTAGGTACATACGTAGGGTACCATGGGGGAAAGTCGGCCACCTAATCAGATCTCAGGAACCAGTGCCTGTAACAATGCAAGTAATATACCATAAGATAGGTCTTTTAAAGCTGAGTTTAGGGTGCCAAGTGCGACTGCACTGCTAAACTTATTTAGAGAGTTATGGCGCTTTTTATCCTGGGGGGTAAAGTCCGCCACTGGGGGTAAAGTCGGCCACCTAAGAAAAAAGTGTATTTTGAGACTCCCAGGATGAATATCAGGATGCGGTCAGTTGCAACAGAAGCAGAACAGTCCGCCAAATGCATCGGCCAGCCAAATAGCCAGTCAATTCGCTCTAACTAACAAGTGGATGGGCATGAATGAAAGAAGTTCGCTGCCAGTACAGTGTTGGAGTTGCTTTCAGTACTGGGGGGTAAAGTCGGCCACCTATGAATCCAGTACTGGGGGGTAAAGTCGGCCACCTATAAGAATCAACTTGATTCTCAAGCATATTTTTTAGACTGTCAGGACAAATTTCGGGGTGCGCCCTGTGGCAAGAGCAGCAGAACAAGTTGCCAAACTGGATCAGCTAAGTGATTGCTAAAAATTAGCTCAAACTAGGAAGAATTTCGCTGATGTTAGAATGTTGCAGTTTCCTTCAGTACTGGGGGGGTAAAGTCGGCCGGCCGACTTTTCCCATCCTTCAGTACAGGCGTTAGGTGGCCGAAATTACCCCACTAAGTACTGAAATTGTTTTTTGCTATATCTCCAGTACCAGTGGGGCGATTTGGCTGAAACTTCGCCTGGGGGTAGGGTACGATGCCCCCTTGCCCTCCACATACCGGGTGTTCATTTATACCATACAGGGTGTTTTTGCGCACTGTCTAAAGTTTGGTCATTTTTGACCTCTTCTTGAAAAACGTAACCCGTGAGCTTGATGTTTCAGCGAATGGTGAACCCAATAGCTCATTTGAAAGAGGAAAGTTCAGGAAATCGATTGTTATCCTACTTGTCTCAATCGGTCGTATGTTTGCCGAGATATAATGCCTTGAAGCTTAGGTGGCCGAAATTTCCCGTGGCCGACTTTCCCCCATGGTACCCTATATGTGTTGTGGAATAAAACACGGTGAGAGCACGGTAAAGGAAGCAGCTACAGGGTGTCCCACGTAAACCTACCTAATGATCCAGCCATATAACTTCCGTATTACAGGAGATATCAAGCTCAAATTTTGTCCCCAGGAACCCAAAAATATGCCATTTGTTGTGGCAAAATTTGAGCCAGATAGGTCAACTAGGGATGAAATTACGAGCTTGCAAATTTGTGACCACGTTTTTCAAAATTTGAAATCAGTGGTGCCGCTATTGACCTTGACAGCTTCTTGAAGGCTGTTGTGGGTGGTAAATCGCCTGTATTTCTGTATTCTTTGTGTTCTGGACCATGACGACGTTCAGCCATTATTGTTCCGCCATATTTCCATGTTGGATGAGCTGCTTGACCATGCTCAGCAGAAAATTTCAGTCCCAAAACCACGCTCAGTGCGGAAAATGGGGAAAACAGGGTCCAACATTTCCAAGCCTGTAATTTCATTCCTAGTTGAGCTATCTGGCTCAAATTTTGCCACAACAAATGGCATATTCTTGGGTTTCTGGGGGCAAAATTTCAGCTTGATATCTACTGTAATACAGAAGTTATAAGGCTGGATCGTTAGGTAGGTTTACGTGGGACACCCTGTAGTTACGACTGTGCTGTAGAGCATTGCGCCGCTGCAAGCAGCTTTAGCTTTATAAAGCATGCGCCTTAGTAGTATGCGCCTTTACTACATACTAGATACTGGGAAGCTCCTTTGCGTTGATTTGATACTTTGTTGAATTCTTTAGTACATACATGCGCTTTAATAGTGTACTGTAGTGGTCAGGTGTCAAAATGTAAATTTAGCTTACCTTGTACCGTTGTACACCCACTAATTTTTCCAAAGGTGCTGTCCTCTCTACCTTCACCACGCGGTAATTTTACCGTCTAGTATGCGCGGTAATTTTACCGTACCTTATCCTTACTGCACTTTTCAAAAGTTGACATTGACATCACTAGCGCGCGGGAAGGCAAAAACTGAAAAACACCATCGCAGGCATCCATGAAAGATCTTGTACACAGCTAGATGTACTCTGGAATGCGGCTTTGGGTTGATTTGATAATTTGATATACAGTTGTATCCTTCAGTGCATACATACCTATGTACGTTCGGGTGGACAGAGAGAGTGGCGACCGACCGACAGACATACGTTCAAGTCTGCCTATGATGAGCTCTTTTCCTCACCGCTATCTTGAATGGGTGCGGCGTCTGCGCGCGCCCCCAAAAATGAAACTCGAAGTTCAAAATTCACCGTGAGTTTACTCACCACGTGTGTAGCCCACTACTGGCTCATATTCGACCCATTACAATGGGTTATTCGAAAACCGTTATACTGGAGAATCTAAAGCACGCCATCCACACACAAACCATCTCGTTGCGTGCAAACGGTCTTCTGTTCCTTGTCGGCGTGATTGTTTGTCCGTGTGTGGATGGCGTGCTTTAGATCCCCCCATTATATTGGGTTTCGAAAAACCCAGTATAATGAGGCGAATATGAGCCAGTGATTGCCTTCTTCGTTTACCCTGCGTCCTCCATTCTTCCCCTAAGCCCAATTATATATTTTTGCTGATATGATTATCCACTACTTGCGCTGTTGTGGGACTCTTGGTTTGGCGCCAGTTTTAGGCCCGTTTTTACTGTATTTATTCGGTGGCGGTTGGTTGCGTTTGTCGGCGTGGTTTAGCCAGATTATTTCAGGTTTTCGCAATAAAGGCAGAAAAAGTCCAGATATGATTCGTAACGGCGCAAGTACTGGATAGTGGATAGCCCTTTTAACCAGCTCCGTAATGCTCCGGACCGCGCCGACTGCAGTCCGACAGTCAGACCGCGGGCCGACCGTGGTCCGACCGCAGTCCGACCGCGGTCCGACCATGGTCCGACCGCGGTCCGACCGCAGTCCAACCGCGGTCCGACCGCGGTCCTACCGTGGTCCGACCGCGGTCCGACCGCGGTCCGACCGTAGTCCGACCGCGGTACGATCATGGTCCGACCGTGGTCCGACCGCGGTCGGACCAGAAGCGCCCGGCGAAATCAGGAGAAAATTATTAAGGCAAGGTTTCTGAGTCGTGTGATAGTAGGACTATAGAAGGCCGGACACCCTCAACATTTCTTGTTCGGTTAATAAATAAGTACTACAACACATGGGGAATCAAATGCAAAAAATTGGTTTTCCAAAAAATTTAACCCTTACCCAACATTCTCAAATATAATTCAAAAATATACTACTTTTGCAAAATTATAAGCTAGGGGTTAAATTTTTTGGAAAACCAATTTTATTTTTGAAATCTACGTCAAATTCTACATAAGATAGGTTACTTTTTAGGAAGAAGACTCAGAAATCTTGCCTTTATAATTTTCTCCTGATTCTCGCCGCGTCGACGAGAGGGGGGGGGGGGGGGGTGGGGGGGGGGGGGGGGGGCGGGGTCGCCGTCGCCGCGGTCGGCGCGTCCGGAGCGTGTCGGAGCTGGGGGGGGGGGGGGGGGGGGGGGGGGGGTTAACACCTCCTATCCTTTGTAATTCTCACCAAATTGGCTATCGGTTAACCCGTACTGAATATGTTTGGCTTGGTTTGTTACTTGTTGCGCGCCGAAAACACAGAGGGGTGCACAGTACATTGTGACGTGCCGCGTTCCGTATGGCGGTAGCCGGGTCCCGAAAGGGGGGGGGGGGGGGGCAGAGAAATAGGACCGAACGGGAATCGAACCCGCTGCCCTCGGTCACAGCTGTGGACTTAGACACTCCACCAGGTACCGGTCCGGGGACAGATTGGCTGAACTCGCCTTACCTACCTAGAACTATAGTATACGTGCACTACTGTCCTCGGACGCTATTGTCATTGCCGTACGTACGCAGTACGTTACAACATATAAGGTGCGGCGCACCAACTGCCAACGGTGTCGGACAGATTCAGTATGGGTTAACCGATACTGAATATGCCTGCCAACTCCATTCATTGGTGATCACGCCTGAGCACGAAAAAAAGAAGCTCCAGTACTGAAGGTGATCACGCGTGAGCATAGGTGATGACTTCATATTCTTATGACTTCATAAATGCTCACGCGTGATCACCTACTGGTATGCTCTCGCGTGATCACCTTCAGTACTGGAGCTTCTTTTTTTCGTGCTCACGCGTGATCACCAATGAGTGGAGTTGGCAGGCATATTCAGTATCGGTTAACCCCCTCCGTATGCTAATAATAAGTATGCTAATGCTAAGAAGTAGGGTACTGTGGGGTAAATCCGGACACCTAGTATATCTCAGCAACCATTCGACCGATTGAGACAAGTATTCTACCAATCGCTTCCTTGAACTCTCCTCTTCCAAATGAGCTACCATGTTCATCATTTGCTGAAGCGGCAAGTTCAGAAAAGCTTAGGTGTCTGGGTTTACCCCGTGTCCGGGTTTACCCCATAGCTATTTGTTTCAGTAACCAGAGATGCCAAAACGCTTGTCACCTTTCTCGGCTTTGGCTATGCCATGGGCCCTGTGTTTCAAACGCTGACCGACACCATCAGTACTGACACAATCTACGCTACATCCACCGTCATGTTTCTGCTGAGTTTGGTCTTTCGCGACTATGGAATCGAGGCTTCAATGTAAGCTAATTTTAACTCCTCCCCAATCGGCTCCTAACAGTGGTCAACCAGTTGCGCAACTGACGTCAACCAACGTGTGGAAATTGCGTAACCGTGGCAACCGTTGACGTCGCACTGTGTGGAGCTGACCGGGCAGGTGTGTTAATCAAACTGTATTTTCGTGATTTGTACCAACTATATATGACCCCAGTATATGGAGAAATGACCGTAGTTAAGCTAAAGTGGCTATCATTGGCAGCAAGTTATTATTTACCAATTTTTTTGTTCGATAGTAATGCGAGTCATTCTTCTCTATACAGGGATTGGTCTGGTGAATATTCTTGATAGTCGGGTGCTATGGGGTAAACCCGGCCATGGGAAAATCCGGCCACCTAAGTTTCAGGGCTGCATATCGAGCAACCAGTGGACCGATTGAGGCGCATTTTATACTAAATCAATCGATGCCTTGAACTCTCCTCATTCAAATGAACTATTTGGTTCATCTTTTGCTAAAATAGCAAGTTCACTGGCGCTTAGATGGTCGGTCGGGTTTACCCCACAGTACCCTATCTTATGCCGTGTTCACCAGACGTCCGTAGTGGACGTCGTCCGTCCGTACATCCATAAAGCGTATCTAGGAGTAGGCCTACATGGTTATTTGCTCTGTGCCATGTACTCCTAGATACGTCCGTTACGGATTTACGGTCGGACGACGTCCGATACGGACGTCTGGTGAACACGGCATTACTGTATACCGTATTTTTGGGTGTATAACCCCATGGGGTATACAAAAATTGAGAGGTCCAATGGGGGGTTATACACTAGGGGGGGGATATACAATGGGTGGGGATATACATAGGACAAAATTTATGTTTATGAGAGGTGTGTAGAGGCATGTTTTTGAGGTCAAAAATATGTGTTTTAGGGTATAATCGCGGTCAAAACAGGGTTATTCTAGTACAAGACATGCTCAGCTAAGCCTACAGGCATAGCAGCATGGTGTAGGAGCAGCTATTGCTAGCATAGGACCAGCTACATAGGTAGGTCAGGTACCTTATAGTACATGGGGGGTTATACACCAGGGGGATATACAAAGGACAAAATTTATGTTTTGCCAATGGGGGTTATACACTAGGGGGGATATACAATAGGGGGGATATACACCCAAAAATACGGTAATGCCTGTTTTTTGTTGTTTTCCAGTGTTAGCTCCGCCTTATCTCTAAACGCTGCCGTATTCGGCGCTGTTTGCCTGATCTCCCGTCTACCCACCGCCAATGACGCGTTCACATTGCTCACTGCAGCTGTCCTAATGTTCGCCCTATGGCCTCTGTTTCGACAACGGCTAAGGCTGCATTTACTGCGCACAGGTTGATAGAACATTAGGGTACTGTGGGGTAAACTCGGACACGGGGTAAACCCGGACACAAGCTTCTCTGAACTTGCCGCTTCAGTAAATGACGAACATAGTAGTAGCACATTTGAAAGAGGAGAGTTCAAGGAATCGATTGGTAAAAGTACTTGTCTCAATCGATGGTATGGTTGCTGAGATATACTAGGTGTCCGGGTTTACCCCACAGTACCCTACATTTTAATCTATTGCACTTCCAGGATACAACTACTGTACGAACGAACTGTTTTTGGATTATATGGATGATTTTGGATTATAGGCCTAACTGCTGATTTTATGGAAGATGGCAACGTCAGCAAGCTTGATGTGTCCTTAACGCTGAGTCTGGCAGCTGTGACCCTGATGGGATTGGCCTATCTGTCGCTGCCTTGTGCTTGTCTCTATGCAGCATTTCATCTGTTCATCTCCATAGGCTGTCCACTATGGCTGATGAAGCTACAACCGCTGAAAAAGTAAGCAGTGGCTCATTTTTGGAAAGTAGATAGCTGCAAGATGTTTATCACATAGTGTACTGTGGGGTAAACCCGACCATGGGAAAATCCGGCCGAGTTATTTGTTCATGATTTGCTGAAACAGCCAATTCAAAGGAGCTTAGGTGGCCGGGTTTACTCCATGGCCGGGTTTCGCCATACTTAGTTTATTGATTATTGGATCACCAGATCAGACATTGCTGTGCATTTTTTTGAAGCACAATTCACGGCCCTTGGGATGAGGCAGTTGTAAAATGAAGTAGAAAGCAGACGATTTGCAAACCCGAACAGCTTTTTTACTATGCAATGTGATAATATGTATGAGATTACACCAACCATACACTTAGTGAATATTGTGGTTTGTTTGCTATTGCTTTGGTACGATGTTGAATATGTATGAATAAATCACGAATTTGGCTTGCTCTTCATCCACTTTTCTCCAGATCTTTATGTACCTGCAACGTCAGATAATGAAAGGTATTGTTTATTTATGCCTACTCTACTGTGCGGTCTTAAAGTATTTAATAAGGCCAATTTATTTACTACTCATTTAGACAAGACGGGCCTATTCATATAGGTAGCCTATTTTCCAAATTTATTTATTTAGGCTTATTTTTATTTTGCCTGATTTATCTATTTGAGGCTGTAAATATTTTTCCAATCTTTATGTGGCTCTGAAGCTTTCATGTTTTGCAAGTGGCTCTAGCAGGCGCTGATAGAGTCATGTACTCCTACAGTAAGTTATGTACTCCTAGAGAAAAAGAAGTGGGCCTTTTCTCTCTAGGAGTACATAACTTACTGTAGGAGTACATGACTCTATCAGCGCCTTCTCTCTCTCACTTTCGATCCTGAAAATTCGAGTCTCCTTTGTACAGGGTGTAGACGCCTCTTTCGAAGTACCATTCGCCACTTCCGTTCAACTCCTCGCACTTAATTTCGATCCGGGTCACCCCAGTCTGCTCCTTCAGGTCTCTCCAGTATTTTTCCGCAGCTGAAACACAGGCAATAAGAAATAAATGGGGTGACATTTTTATGGGGGAAAATGGGGTGATGATTTTAATGGGGGGGGGCGGGTAAAATGGGGTGATGGAGCAATAAAAATGAGATTGGGGTGACACGGGGAAACAATAGTAAAACTTGACAACCCTTCTTCCCAGTCTGCGCAAAAAACGGCACTAGCTTGATCAGTGTACTGTGCTGTGTGCGCGTAATAAAAATTACTGTACTTAGCAAAAAATTTGTGATTGGTCAAGAACTCATTTATTTATTTCCATTCTTACATTTTTTTTATTTTTACCTAATGATTTTCAGTAATTCCTTGTTTATAAATCCTTGTTTTTTCTTACCTTCCCTTCCTTTTATCGTTGGCTTTCCTGGACACAAGATGGTGCAGTTTGGTCCGTAAATTTGGCTGGTGACTTTCCAGTCTCCTTTTTGGTAACCGTTCATTAACTCGCCATAGCACCTTCCGATTTCCTTCTTTGCTGTATCTGCAAATAAAAAAATGAATAAAAATTTTATTCTGACAATCAGTAGTAGCTACGTTTTTACTTTCAACTCAAAATGAATTTCGTACCAAGCGCATCTTTTTCAGCAGAAGCTACCGCCATATTTATTTCGCATTTCTTGCAAATTACTAGCGGTATACTATGAAAGGGATTCCCTGGCTTCTATTCTGTATGTAGCTGCTGGCTACAATGTGCAAGCGGTATATAGAAGCAATCCATCCACTACTATCCGTTCTATGTGGTACATATGTACGTCTGTACATACGCATAAATGCACGCACTACACACAGCTCCTTTTGAATGTTTTGTGAAGAGATCAAAGATTGTGAAGACAGCTGTTCCTCTGTGTAATGCTGTGCATAAGATAACAATTGATTTGATCTTCCTCGCTTTGTTCAGTTCATTCAGCTGTGCTACTAGTATTCGTTCAGCTAAACTTTCTTATGCCATTATTTTGCAGAACAAAATGAGGAATGGCTCTACGGTAGGACGGTAGTGCAGTGTTGTATGGCTAAGCGAACCCTCGGTCGGATCAGAACACCTCACGTACTTTTACTTTTGCCACGTTTTAAGACCTGACATGCGATACTGCGCGCACCGCTATGTACAGGGTGGTTTTTTTCTCCTTTACGATTTTGATGGAAAATTTTAACTGGTTACCCTGCACCGATTTCGCTCAAATTTTGCCCATATATTCGCGAGCGTTTGCCATTTACTTGGTAAAAATTCGAGTTAAAATTCTGCACTGGTAGTGAGAATTATCCCCTTCTTTCCAAACATGCAATTTCGAGCTTTTTCTACCCAGTTTTTATTGCTAGGTAAGTGATTGAAATACTCTTTTTGGAGCCCAACGGCTCTTTCCTAAGAGCAACAAAGTTTCAGAAAGATGAAACCTAAGCCCTAAACGGACAAAAACATTGACAGTGTTGGTGGCATTGCTTGGAGATTGTCTCATTTCTCAAAAGTGGTACTCACGCCTCATCAGTGCTGCATCATCAGCTGATGAGCCATAATCACCAGATTTGATGACTCCCGAATTCTTTCTGGGGGTGGAAAGAAGGAAAAAAGGTCTACAAGGACAGTCCAAAGCCGATTACCATTCAAAAAATGCAGCAGTATTGCCATTTGCCATGTTTTCCGATATTTTGAAGGAAGAATTGTAGCAGTAGTAAAAAAGTATGGTGAAAATGTTGAAAAATTGTGATCTCATTTTCTCTGCTGTATTTCTCACTGCCAGTGCAGTATTTCAACTCGAAATTTTTACCAAGTAAATGGCAAACGCTTGCGAATATATGGGCAAAATTTGAGCAAAATCGGTGCAGGGTAAACCGTTGAAATTGGAAATAAAATCGTAAAGGAGAAAAAACCACCCTGTATGTATGAGCGAACAGGTATGCGGTACTATATTTCTGCTACTGTAATGTTTTGTGTATAGCCCCCTGGGGCTATATGATCGGTAAGCCCCGATTAGGGGGGGGGGCTATATTCGAGAGGGGGCTATATAAAGGGGGCTGTATAAAAGGGCATTTTGCATTAGTGACCAAAGTAAGGTTTTTTGACCTCCTGAACTCGTTTTTCTGGTTTATTTTGCATGTTTTCAAGCTAACGTGGTATAAAACAAGCTATTCTTGCGCAAAAAATTATCATTTTGGGCTACGATCGGCCATGTCTGAAGGGGTGGTCAAGAGGGGTGAAAATCAAAATGTAAAAGATTATTTATATAGCTATGAAAATGTTTTGGTTGGGAGGGAAGATGGGGGGGGGGGGGGGGGGGGGTGGGGGGGGGTACCAAGAACAACAAGAAGAAATACCAAGTACCCGTCAAAAAAGAGCTCAAACGTCAGTTAAGAGGGGAGGCCTAATAAAAATAAATTAAGCTTATTTAAAAAAATAAAAACTAACTCATAATAAATACACAAAAAAATTAATCAAAAATTTCAACATATTCACATAATTTTTTATATTAAAAAATATACGAAAAAAAATATATACATAATTTTTAAAAAATTTAAAATACTATCCTTCTAAACATTTTTTTCTTCTTTTCCACCAAAAAAAAATTCAATCATCAAATCTTATTATCTCATCACTATTATCAGCACTATGAGCGTGAGTACCACTTTTAGAAATGAGACAATCTCCAAACAATCCACCAACACTTCAATTTTTTTTTCCTTTTAATGCTTATTTTTCATCTTTCTGAGACTGGATTGTTGCTTGGGCCACACAGAAAAAAACACAAAAAAGGAAGAAAGAGACCACCCTAATAGCGTGCGCTAGTTTAGAAAACGAGACCGAGACCGAGACCGAGACTTAGAATTTTTTCCGAGACCGAGATCGAGACCGAGATTACGGAATTTTGTCGAGACCGAGACCGAGATCGAGACCGAGACTAAGTATTGGTATAAAAACTTATGGAATTTCGTTTTTATTTTTTCTGATGGTCGTTTTCTATGAAAATTTTACTGGCGAAAACAGTGGCGAATAGGTGCTTCACTTCTATTTTCTAAATTACATGGCTAAAATCGCCCCGCAGGGGAAATTTTTTCATGAAAGGCAGCTAAAATCTCAGCGGAAATGCATGAAAATTGCTTGTGAAAGCACGATTTCAATCTAAAGTCGCACAAGAAATTTCATGAACCAGTGTAATTTTTTCTCAGCCAATAAAAAACGTAGAGCACAGCGGTCAAACTTCTACGGCTAACTTTAGCTTGCCGTTCCAATAAAAAAAACCGTTTGTCTCCAGCGGCTCTCAGTGTCGAGATCTCGCCAAATTTCTTCAGTACTAAAATCGCCAAATCGGGCGTGGACCATTGGGCAATTCTAAACCTCGCAAACTCCCGAAAAATCAAAATGGCAGAAATAAGCATTCGTGATGAAGACGATGAAAATGCGCATCGGGCGTACAGGGTCGTAGGGTGTCGTGGTTTGCGTGGTTTAGCGTCTGCCAAAAGGTGACACGATTTCAGTGCTGAAGGAATTTGGCGAGATCTCGACACTGAGAGCCGCTGGAGACAAACGGTTTTTTTTTATTGGAACGGCGAGCTAAAGTTAGCCGTAGAAGTTTGACCGCTGTGCTCTACGTCTTTTATTGGCTGAGAAAAAATTACACTGGTTCATGAAATTTCTTGTGCGACTATAGTCTCGGTCTCGCCTAAAATAGGCCCTAAAAGTTGCGAGACCGAGACCGAGACCGAGAATTTGAAAATTCTAAAGTCGAGACCGAGACCGAGACCGAGATCGCCAAAAATGACCGAGATTTCCGAGACCGAGACCGAGACCGAGAGTCTCGGCCCATCTCTAACTGCTACAGTAAGTTATGTACTCCTAGAGAAAAAGAAGTGGGCCTTTTCTCTCTAGGAGTACATAACTTACTGTAGGAGTACATGACTCTATCAGCGCCTTCTCTCTCTCACTTTCGATCCTGAAAATTCGAGTCTCCTTTGTACAGGGTGTAGACGCCTCTTTCGAAGTACCATTCGCCACTTCCGTTCAACTCCTCGCACTTAATTTCGATCCGGGTCACCCCAGTCTGCTCCTTCAGGTCTCTCCAGTATTTTTCCGCAGCTGAAACACAGGCAATAAGAAATAAATGGGGTGACATTTTTATGGGGGAAAATGGGGTGATGATTTTAATGGGGGGGGGGGGGGGGGGGGGCGGGTAAAATGGGGTGATGGAGCAATAAAAATGAGATTGGGGTGACACGGGGAAACAATAGTAAAACTTGACAACCCTTCTTCCCAGTCTGCGCAAAAAACGGCACAAGCTTGATCAGTGTACTGTGCTGTGTGCGCGTAATAAAAATTACCGTACTTAGCAAAAAATTTGTGATTGGTCAAGAACTCATTTATTTATTTCCATTCTTATATTTTTTTATTTTTACCTAATGATTTTCAGTAATTCCTTGTTTATAAATCCTTGTTTTTTCTTACCTTCCCTTCCTTTTATCGTTGGCTTTCCTGGACACAAGATGGTGCAGTTTGGTCCGTAAATTTGGCTGGTGACTTTCCAGTCTCCTTTTTGGTAACCGTTCATTAACTCGCCATAGCACCTTCCGATTTCCTTCTTTGCTGTATCTGCAAATAAAAAAATGAATAAAAATTTTATTCTGACAATCAGTAGTAGCTACGTTTTTACTTTCAACTCAAAATGAATTTCGTACCAAGCGCATCTTTTTCAGCAGAAGCTACCGCCATTTTTATTTCGCATTTCTTGCAAATTACTAGCGGTATACTATGAAAGGGATTCCCTGGCTTCTATTCTGTATGTAGCTGCTGGCTACAATGTGCAAGCGGTATATAGAAGCAATCCATCCACTACTATCCGTTCTATGTGGTACATATGTACGTCTGTACATACGCATAAATGCACGCACTGCACACAGCTCCTTTTGAATGTTTTGTGAAGAGATCAAAGATTGTGAAGACAGCTGTTCCTCTGTGTAATGCTGTGCATAAGATAACAATTGATTTGATCTTCCTCGCTTTGTTCAGTTCATTCAGCTGTGCTACTAGTATTCGTTCAGCTAAACTTTCTTATGCCATTTTTTTGCAGAACAAAATGAGGAATGGCTCTACGGTAGGACGGTAGTGCAGTGTTGTATGGCTAAGCGTACCCTCGGTCGGATCAGAACACCTCACGTACTTTTACTTTTGCCACGTTTTAAGACCTGACATGCGATACTGCGCGCACCGCTATGTACAGGGTGGTTTTTTTCTCCTTTACGATTTTGATGGAAAATTTTAACTGGTTACCCTGCACCGATTTCGCTCAAATTTTGCCCATATATTCGCGAGCGTTTGCCATTTACTTGGTAAAAATTTCGAGTTAAAATTCTGCACTGGTAGTGAGAATTATCCCCTTCTTTCCAAACATGCAATTTCGAGCTTTTTCTACCCAGTTTTTATTGCTAAGTGATTGAAATACTCTTTTTGGAGCCCAACGGCTCTTTCCTAAGAGCAACAAAGTTTCAGAAAGATGAAACCTAAGCCCTAAACGGACAAAAACATTGACAGTGTTGGTGGCATTGCTTGGAGATTGTCTCATTTCTCAAAAGTGGTACTCACGCCTCATCAGTGCTGCATCATCAGCTGATGAGCCATAATCACCAGATTTGATGACTCCCGAATTCTTTCTGCTCGGAAAAAAATATTGGAACGATTGTTCCAAAATTAGTGCTAATATATTAGCTCCTCATCCGCCTCCTAATATATTAGCAAGATCATGCTAATATTTGGAACTTTTTGAATCGCTAATTTTTTGGATTAATTATGCCAATAAATTGGAAGTTTTCTCAACCAATCAGCGCGCTGTATTTTGTGCTAAATTATTGGAACGTTTGCTCATGTACATATGACATAAAACATAAACTGCCAAATTATTGGAATTTTTATTCAAATTTTATTTGCACTTTCATTTTATGCAGTGGTAACAGATCCAAAATCTCGCATAAAGTAACACCTCAGTTCAATCCTTCAGTATACCAATAATAACAAGCATACTGTACACTGTACAGGTACAGGCTAATTCTCTTCTCCTTGGATCTCTCAAATATGGTAAGTAGGTAGGTACATAATATTTATTTACATCTACGTACCGTACATACACAGTACACAGTATGTACAATGTGTGTGTAGCTCAAACTGCTCAATACTAACTGATGGATAAAGCCCACTATTAAACTCATAAAAACGCAGATGAGCACAGAGCAAAGTAAGTACCAACCTATACACTAGCATAACAAGCAGTAAATCAGTCTGAGCAATGGAGGGGAGAACGTACTAGTAACAATAGTGGTCAACAATGCTCACGGATTTTTTTGGGTTGAAGAACACAGGATGAGCCAGACCATCAGTCATTTGGGAAGATTCATACTGATGACACTTTTTCATGCTTGATAAGGCAGGCGTTTTTCTCAGAGATAGACAGCAGAGCAGAGTGGAGCAGACACTCCACAGGCCAAGTCATCTATAAAAGCAAAAGGCTATCATGTACATATTATGTAAAGGTAGGTACCATAGGTACATTGCATTATAATGTGACATGATCTTTGTGCGATGGTCAAGGTACAGGTACACAACACACAAGAAACATCACTAACCTTGATTTTTTGTTTTTCCCTCGGTTCCTGATGTCTGGATGTTGAATTGCTTCTGCCAGGATTGCCTTTTGCTGCTTTCCCAGTCGAAAACGGATCAGACATAAGAAATATGGCAGAGCGCTTATCCAGAAATTCCTTCAGCGCACTTCATAGGATAACGATTCAGGTTCAAGCTACATAGCGTCAGTTTTGGATTGAAATTTCCCGCCAATTGGTGGCTAATAATTAGCACAATTTCTCCAAATTATTTAGCACAATTTTGATTTGAAAAATTTGTTCCAATATGACTGCCAATATTTTAGAACTTTTGAGCTATTGGGAAAAAATTTCCAATATTTTAGCATTCTTAGGTATGCTAAATATATTAGCACTTTGAAAGTTCCAATATTTTTTTG
>JASAMW010005580.1:0-42157 GCA_030247985.1 Epsilonema sp. ZAB3_2 | reverse complement strand
CCGCCCTCCTCCGCCTTCTTGCGCAGATGCGACTCCAAGCTGCCTCCAGGGCACTTCTCCATCACCAGAGTCAGGGCGGTGCGATCCTCCCCGCCATGACGCCAAAGATGTGACACACGTTGGGGTGCTGGTACTCCATCATCAACTTCGCCTCCTCCATCACCGTCTCCCGCTCTTCCGTCGTCCGGGCCAGATGGCAGACCTTCAGAGCCACTTCCACCTCCTTCTTCCCCGCCTCATTGCGGTATTTGCCATCAAACACGTCTCCTTGCGCACCCCAGCCCGAGCATGCGCCCCTTGCTCACGTCGCAGCTGGGGATCATCCACGACGGCTTGCGAATCGGCGTCTTCAGCCGCGCACCCGTCGCGTTGATGGTCAGTTTCTCCTTCTTGCAGGCCTTCAGCAGCTCGGAGGGGGATGGGGAAAGACTCTTCCTTGCAGTTGCCACCCCGTATCCACTCTGTTCAGGAACACGTGACGGATTTCGTCCCAGTAGACGGAGACGACGACGCGACTGACTCCGTGCCTGTCCGTCAATCGCACCAGCCAGTCGCCTTGCTTGTTGAGCAGCGTCTCGATGTCTCTTCGGGGAATGAGGCCGTGGTACCACCACTGGTCCTCCAGACGCTCTCGGGCCTCGCCGTTTCCGCTGCGCTGGCTGCCTCTTTTACTTCCTCCTCTTCCTCCGCCGGTCGTGTTTTTCGTCCTCTCGCCGGCATCTTCCGAAGAACGTGTGTTAGTAGGGTGGTTGCCGCAGAATAGAAAAAGCAAAAGAACCGACCGCTTCCGCCGCAAGAAAAAACCACTACTGAGCCAACCAACTAATACCAAGAGACCTCTGTCTATGCCTGTTGGCATTTCCTTCCGGTCAACAGTGAAGGCATTTCCGCTTACACGGTTGGGGTTATGCATAGGGGGAAAGGGAACCCATGTATGTATGAACGAGCCATTTGCCTTCTGTGGGCGTATGACTAAAATTTCCGCACTGACTGCATACATTGTATACTGAATACTGCACATATTTTACTAGCAGGTGAACGACCACGTACTCCTATAGCACGCGCTCCGCTTTAGAAGTACGTGGAACGACGATTTTGCAGAAGTCAAGAGAACAGGGAGGGCCTAAAAGCGGGCACGGGCAGGGGCACGGGCACGGGCATGGGGGCTTAAAAGCGGGCACGGGCATGGTCGCGGGCATGGGCAAATTAGCGTTATTTTGGCCAAACCAGTGGTCCGTTGCAACTTTGCAGCAATAATGGAAACTATTATATGTATCTGGCAACCCTTCTACGCAATTGAAAACCCTTCTGCAGATTTGGGAACCCTTTGCACATCTGGAAGCAATCATACTTTGCATCTGGCAGAAATTGCACATCTTGCATGCAACCCTATCGCTAATCTGGCAACCCTTTAGTGCATCTGGCAACCCAATCGCAGATATGGCAAACCTCTTGCGCAACTGGCAACCCTTTTGGGCATCTGGCAACAGTTTCTGCGCGCTGCTTATCTGCTGAATTTGTATAAAGACAGTATTATAGGAGTACATGAATTAGTACATGGATTCTGTTTTAAAAGTACATGCATCTTGGTTTGGTTGGCGTGGGTTTGGGTTAGTGGCCGTCACCAGTAAATTACCGGTACTTTTACTGGCTTACTGGCAAAAATATTGCTGCCAGTAATTACTTTTACCTTACTTTTACTGGCAGTGCTGCCAGTATTTTACTTTTACTTTACTGGCTGCCTAATTTTTTTACCGGTACTGGCAAAATTTTATAAAAGTAAAAAGTAAAATTTGGGTGTTGTTCTCAAAATTTAGCCCTGTGGTGGAAAGATTTTTAGTGAATTTACTGACGCATTTCCAGTTGGGAAAAGAAAAATTTTCTTTGTAGCAAGTCATTTTAGATTCTATCTGATCATGCCACCGACTCCTCCATCCAGCTACGTACATTACGTACATAACATGCGTAGGCCTATAGCATGCAGGGTAGGCCTGGGACCACTATGGTTCATTATGAAAATAGGTTGGCCCGTGAACGATATGCAGAAAGTAGTAGAGGTTGCACATGAACGATACCTGTACTTATGTACGAATGTCTGTACGTACATACGTATTGGCGTTGCAGCGCTCTTCATTCCTATGTTTTGGTAGGTAGACTTTGAAAGGTACTATAGCCAAGCCTTATGTATGAAGATTCACCCGAATACAACAAAAAAAGAAAATTGACAACCAGAAAAGCATTTGTACTTTGTAGTCAACAGGAAACATGGCCATAAAATTTTGCATTTTTACTTTTACTTTACTGGTTACTGGCAAGGTTTTACCTTTTACTGGCAGTTTGAAAGCGCCAGTACCAGTAATTACTTTTTACTTACTGGCTATTTTCCATTGAAAAGGTATTTACCTTTTACTTACTGAAATTTTTGAAAGTGCCAGTAACGGCCACTAGTTTGGGTTTCAGTCAGCAGGTTCGGGTTTGGGTTCTAGTCTGACCCATTTTTCCCTTGTTCTTTTTAGCTAACAGCAGCATTTATGAATATAACAATTTACTTGCTAAAATGTTTGCATTTTCAGAAAACAGCAGAGCAATAAAGATGCTGATGGTGGGCCATTTCAAGTTTTCATACAACTTGTTCTTCCCTGTTACTACAGTACTGCTAATGCATCACTCACTAGTTTTCACCGTGAAGATGGTGAAACAATAGATCCACTGCGTTCAACAGGCGTAAAAGTGTCTTGTGAACAGCCTGGAAGCCATTTATATCAACAATTGAACGTAATTCGTCCAAAATACCGCTAATTTGCCCATGCCCGCGACCATGCCCGTGCCCGCTTTTAGGCCCCCATGCCCGTGCCCGTGCCCGCTTTTAGGCCCTCCCAAGAGAACAGAAGAGTCAAGAAACGTGAAACCCGTGGGCTGTGGGCACGACGCACGAGACGACTAAAGAGGACGACGTCCATTGGTCCATCTACCTATTGGTCCATCCAATCCAATCCAAGTCTATCTCAAATAAAAGATATCTGTCATGTCAGCTCACACGAATTTTCCTCACAACAAGAAGCGTACCTGTTTTGTTGGGGGATTCGGTGAAGAAGTGAACGATAAGGTACTGCACGCCATGTTCATTCCGTTCGGCGAAATCGTGGACATCTCCATCCCGCTCGACTACGAGAGCACCAAGCATCGCGGTTTCGGCTTTGTGGAGTTCGAATCCGCTGACGACTGCGCCGCAGCCATCGATAACCTCAACGATTCGGAAGTATTCGGTCGAACGATCCGTGTGAATTTCGCTCGACCTCCGAAGCCTAACGAACGTTCATCGCGTCCCGTTTGGGCAGACGACGAATGGCTGAAAATGTTTGGAGGCGGTGAGAAAGCAGAAGACGGCGAGAAGAAGGCGGAATACGGCGAAGAAGAGGACGGAGGAATGGACGAGTCAGCGGAGAAGAGTGAAGATAGGCCTGAAAAAGACGAGCCTCAGGCCGTCGTTGGAAAGGCCTCGAAAAAGAAGGAAGAGCTGAGTGGTCGCAAGAAAATGTACTTGGATATCAAGATCGGCATTCGTTACGTAGGCCGCATCGTAGTGGAATTGCGCTTCGACGTGTGTCCGGTGACCTGCGAGAATTTCCGAGCCTTGTGCACGCACGAGAAAGGGTTCGGCTTCCGCAATTCCCAGTTCCATCGCGTCATACCCGGCTTCATGATACAGGGCGGCGATTTCACGAAAGGCGACGGCACAGGAGGGAAATCGATATACGGATCGAAATTCGAAGACGAGAACTTTGAATTGAAGCACCTGAGTCCGGGCACTTTGAGTATGGCGAATGCAGGGCCCAACACCAATGGCAGCCAGTTCTTCATCACGGCGGCGGCCACAGATTGGCTGGATGGGAAGCACGTGGTGTTCGGACGGGTAGTGGAAGGCATGAACATTGTACGACAGATCGAGAAAGTCGGACAGAAAAACGGCAAACCCAGCATGAAAGTGAGCATCACTGATTGCGGAGAACTGTGAAGTGAACGGACGAATCACTGCTACTTCATATCCGCAGGTGTACTACTGAAGTTGTTACAATTGCTTGTGTGTTGTACGGTCCTTTGTTGTTGTTTTGTAATACACCTATTACCTTGCTGTGGCCTCTCGCAAGTGCGACGAAAATATGGGATACCTATGTACGTACGTCCTAGGCCATTGCTCTTTGTAGTACATGCACGTACTGTATATAAGAACATACAGGGTGTCCCATAATAAACTCCGGGATATTCCGCGGTAATAACTCTCGAGCTAAAGCTCAGATTTCAATGCGGTTTTTTGCGTTATGTAGCCAAGGCTTCAACTAAGACGCAGGCAAAATTTCATGATTCTAGTTCAATTAGAACTGGTTCAAAACAGCTACATTCTCTAGCCCCCAATTTCTATGGACTTTTCCCGCAAATAAGCAAATTCGGCACATTTTCTGGCATAATTTGCTATCAACTCCTGCCAATTTAGTTCAAAGTGCCTCAGAGCAATCCATATAGCGAAAGAACTTGACGTGTGGACGTCAATTCAAAGTCTGGAAGCGAAAATACAAATTTGAGTTATCTTAAAACCGCAATTCTACAGTACTGAGGAAAAAAACTGCAAAAAACGGGATCAAAACATTGAAGACCAATAAAACAACAACCAATGAAGCTAGGCAGATGAAATTTTGTATGTATCTAAGTTGAAGCCTTGGCTACATAATATAGAAAAAACCGCTTTGAAATCTGAGCTTTAACTCGAGAGTTATAAGCGCGGAAACCCCCGGAGTTTATAATGGGACACTCTGTACATTCTTTCTGTAAATTCGCATAGTTTAGTTTAGTACGTTTCTCTTCGCTGACAGGCTGAAAATCACGGTATAAATCACAGTAATGTAGGCTCAAAATCCTCTAACAACGCTAGTAACACAGGTAGATCACATATCAAGTGAAACGTTGAGCCGTATGCATGCACGTACGTACTTGTTTATCTGGGCGTAGAAGGCGACATTTGCTCCTTCAGTTCGGCTTCAAGCTCTCTGAGATTCTGCTCCAACATTTTCACTTCTTCCAGTCTGCCAGATTCAGCCGCTTGCTTCAGATATCTATTCGTACCCAAACAACACACCAGTGTTCCCAGGTCCCTCCTATGTACTAATGTACTACTGCACACATACAGTGAATGTACAATATAATGGTTCATCACTAACGCAGAGTTGTTCACCTCTAGTGTACTGTGTACATACAAGTAATACAGGGAGGTAGTTCGGGCCAGGAAATAGCAACTTCAAGAAAGGCAATGCAGTGCATAAATCATTTTGATACCGCTCATCAGTATTGAGCCTTCCCAGAAGATAGGAGACGGGGTGGGCCAAAACCTCCAGTTTATAGATTGATATCACCTACCCTTTGATAATGAGAACTTGCTGATGCAGCGGATCGATTGGTTCGTCTTCCTCGAAAGGATTGTAGTGGAAGACAGGGCGGAGGGCGGATGTATCCGGAGTCCAGCCTTCGTCCGTCGACAAAGGAGCAGACACCATCGTCATCATCTGCTGCTGCTGCTGTTGCTGATCCGACGCTGGCTGCTGCGTCCTTCGCAACTGAAAAAGACACCATGTACATACACAGTACGTACGCGCACAGTAATGCTTCATTTCCTGAGTGGGCTTGAGGGCGCGGCCACCTAAAACACGGCAAAGTCGCGATATCATCCAGAGACGACCAGTTATTTCGATATTTCATTCCTGGGTGAACTCATGACTTTGATGTTTCGGTTGGTTATATGACTCGGACAGCCTCGCGCCCACCCAGGAATGAAAACGCAATAAATTGCAGCCGGTCCAGTCCACTTCCCATATTTACAGCTTGATGCTGTGCGGCGTCCCTCTCCTGCTGAATGCGTCGCTTGAGCCTCAGCTTCAGTTGTTCCTGCAGTTGAGCGTACTGCTCCTCAGTGGGCAGATTGGGCACACCCAGCAGCATCTCTTGCAGAAATTGAGCGGCGAAGGAGCGAATGTTGCGCTGCAGCATCAGCTGGCGTGGAGAAGGCATCTGCATCTGCTCTGCATCCTCCACGCCACAGTTCATTATCTTCTTGCTGCAACACAGGACAGGACGTACATACAGTACGTTCAGCAGTTTCCGCACGAAGAATGGAAGTGCATGAAAGCCATTTGCATAGTGTACGTACGTACAATGTAGGTACGTGCTATAGGTGCGTTGCGTACGTACATACAGTACAGCACACCTGGTACGAGACTAGACATATGTACATACGGTACCTACCTAACAAAGTCGATTTGCTCCTGCAGTTTCATGACCTTCAGCTTCAATTCCTTGGCACTTTCCAAAGTATACATTGATTCACCCGCACTACAACAAACGAAGCACGCCATCAATTGCCAGCGATAGGTCAACATGGCATATAAACATATCCACACATCAGGAGATAGAAATCCTGTGCACTTCGCAGTATGTAGGTTTCCAATCATGCGAACTCCGCAAGACTGTTACACTACTAGTATACTTGAGCGATTCGGCCATTCGGCAGAAAGAGGGGAAGATTTTGCCAGCCTCCGACATGAGGGAGCGCAATCTGTCGTAGAGTAAGACGAGATGAGGAGACTGAGTTCGCTGCTCCATCTGCTCATCCCGCCTATCCAACAGCTCCTTACACTCCCGACATATGCGCAACTGATCATCACCCTCCTACAACAAACAGTCGGCAACATTGTACACAGCTACGTGGCGCAGATGGTTCTTGCAGCCACAATTACTTGGACTGCGGTCATTCACCAATATTTCACGCCCCAACAGTTTCCTTCCTGCCCATCTAAACTACTGTAAGATAGATCTAAAGTAAATGAAACCACCGGAACGGCAAATGAATACTGTGCGCACCTGGGACAAGAATGAGCCTAAGCTGAGCTCTGAGCCATCCTTGTGCTTCCCGGCAAGGCGAAGACTGTGGAGGGTGGCGGAGAGGAGCTTCTTCGCCGGACTCCCGCCTCTGCTTCCGCCCTCACCCGACGAAGAAGCAGAAGCAGTCTCCTGCACTCCACCACCCCACTCCGTCCCTGCTTCGTAACCCGCCGGGTTTATCAGTCGCCCTGAATGAAACAAGCAACCACCTTCTTCATCTATGCATGTATACTGTACGTACAGTGCTTAACTCCTCCCGGGATTCAAAGTCTCCGACGCCAACCGGTTGCACAACCGACGCCAACCGACATATGGAGCAGTTGTACAACAGACGTCAACCGACATATAGCGGTTGCGCAACCGACGCCAACCGCGAAGAAAAGAAAAGGAAAGAAAAGAAAAAGAAAGTGCAGGACAGTGTTGCAGGACACTGCAGGACGTTATTCTTTATTCACTTCAATTCAGCATCACAAGCAAGAAATATTCCTGCACTTTCTTTCTTCTTTTCTTTTCTTCGCGGTTGGCATCGGTTGCGCAACCGCTATATGTCGGTTGACGTCTGTTGTACAACTGCTCCATATGTCGGTTGGCGTCGGTTGTGCAACCGGTTGGCGTCGGAGACTTTGAATCCCGGGAGGAGTTAAGTGCGGGCGGGATATTTCGGACCAGGGAGTGGTATGGACCAGTTGCGCTAAAATATGGCACACAAATAGCACACAAAATATGGTGGCGCCTCTGCATTGCACTTTTTTCAGTGCATTTTCCCTTCCCTTTGCTTACTGATCCAAAAAATGCACCGAAAAAGTGTAATACAGACGGTTCAAATCGCGACCACCCACAATTCTTAGCGCAACTGGTCCATAGGCCTCCCCGTCCCATCTCCTGTTGGGAAGGTTGGAAGAAAGGGTGCACAGATTACTGTAGCTTCGCACTATCCCACATCGACATCTAATTCACTCTCATTCCGACGTTTCTTACTTGCAGTGAGGAAAGTGAGAAACATGGAGCAGGATGAGCAGAGGATGTTACCGCAGAGACGACAGTGATGTTTTCGCTTTGTGAGCGAGAAACGACAGCCGCAGAATCGGCACCGCTCCACGGCCGAGTCGCGCTTCCACGGAATCACATTCTGCTCGAATGCTGCAACCAAGATTTCAAGACAAGGCTCTATGCAACGACGTACTGTACATGCGCATACATTCATGCGAACAATAGTCCGTACGTACGTACGCATCCTGATAAATGAGACTCTCTTTGAATCAGGTTGGGTTGGGTGTCCGTGGGTTGGGTACCTACCTTTTCGTTTGGAAGGATCAGAAGGGCCATGATTGATCAGCTTATCTAAGCGGATTATGAGCTTATTCGTATCCACAGCCACTTGATCCACTTTCTCGCCTCGTACTTGGCGAAAATACTCCGTGTGGCTCTGCGTGTGACCTAACGCAAAATAGGGGAGATAGTAGGCTTACGTCACGCAAAAAATTCATCCGTCGCCATCCCCTCCCCCTCCGTCACGCTTTATTGGCTATTACCCCTAGTATGCTTATTCACAAGAGTGACACATCGTCACGCTAACGACACATTCGCCCCAACCCCCATCCCCTCTATTTTTGCGTGACGTAAATCTGTATGAAGCTCCCCATATTAGAAGGCACCTAGGTACAGTGGGCATACAAATTTCAATTCAATTCAACACAAGCGAAAAGAAGCCGGTGATCATGGCCAAGGCAACAGTCCATGTCAGCTTCCAATGTCAAGATTACATACCAATCTCTTGTTGCGGGCAAACTGACAATGAACCAACAAATGGACAACAAACTGACAAAACCCATACATAAATGGACAACAAACCAACAACAAAGGGACAACAAATCTGTTTCGTGTTGTCAACAATGACACCTCCTTGGGGTATGTGTTAACCTGTATGAAAACCTATAACCTGTATAATATACAGGTTAACCTGAATATTATGTAACCTGTGTGTATAACCTGTATAATATAATATACAGGTTATAGGTATACATACAGGTTAAGGTATACAGGTTAAGGTATATGTATACAGGTTAAGGTATACATACAGGTTATATTATATACCTGTTGTATGTATACCTATTCAACCTCACCTACTGAACCTGTATCTATACAACCTATTCAATGAGTACATATTTTTGTATCTATACAACCTATTCAATGAGTACATACATGTATACATATCCAATGAGTACAACCTGTATCTATTCAACCTGTAACTACTAAACCTGTATCTATAATTCAACCTGTGCAACCACTGTACCTATTGAACCTGTAGTATAAATTTTCAACCCTACCCTAGGCTTATTCTTCAAGCTATAGTACATAACTAAAGACACAACACAACTTCTTCAAAACACACCAAATAACAAACAGCTGAGGTAATGCAGGTAAAACACATACAGGTTTATTTGGGTAATGGCAATATGCCACAGAAGTTTTTCCTGCATTATTCCAATACATGTAACAAATAATTGTTTTCAACAAATGGAAGAATGCAAATAATTTAAATTTGGAAAAAAAATTACACTTACCAGTTCAATGAGCATGAATCCAACCACTGACCACCACTATAACGTCAAGATATTGACCACAATCTTTCAAGCCACAGCCTTCACAAAAGCAAATAATAATCTAACCACAGAATGTAGTTGAAGCATCCAACAACACAAACAGTACTTTCATTACCAATGATTGCGAAATCATACAACATACTTTCCCTCACACATCATTGCAGACAACCTCACACACCCAAAGAAAGAACAAACAATAAACCTGTATCACTCAACCAACACCCACCACAGGATTGCGCAACATGACGTCATTTTACATCACACACTACCACTGCCCCACGCGCGCCTACGCGCTCACTCATATACACACGGCGGCCTTGTTCTATAAGTCTAAAGCGCCGGATTTCGTTCACATTTTTCACATCTTCTTTTATTGGCTGACACAATTGTGAAGAGCAAGGATTGGCCACAGGTCAATCAATTGACCAAGCTGTCTTTCAGCTACTAAAGCATGCAAGGGTGTGCAGAGTAAACAAAAGGAAGGCAGCAGCTTGCAAAGTTGCTTTAACAGGCCAGCCAAACATTTCTAATTAAAGCGCAAAAATATGAGCGACAACAGGTCAAAATTTTTTGCTAGAAAAGTTGGACTAAGCTTTGCGGTCATTTTGAACTATAAATGATTATTATTCACCCAATATTGATGTGCCAGCAGCTAATCAAAGACTCGCAGTTTGACCTTGGTGCTGTGCCAACAACACTGTTAGCAGCCCGCCTGCTTTACTTTACAACAGGAAGGGTTGGCTTCCCTTCCCTTTTGCCTCACGTTAAAAACCGAAGCCAACTCCTTATTGCAAGCTTAGGTCCCACCACGAGGCTCCGCCCCTTTCCCGGCGCTTTAGACTTATAGAACACGGCCGCCGTGCAGGTTAAACCACGCCCCCGCGACACTCATTGGCTACCTGCACTCTCAGTACACTTTAACCTGTATAATTCAGGCACTTCAACTCAAACTATATATGGACGTTTTACCACTTTTACCTTCTTGAGCCCGTAGCTCAGAGGTAGAGTGCGTGTTTTCCACTCCCACGAGTATACAGGTAAAGGCAACATATACAGGTTAAAACAATATACAGGTAAAGTCTAAAAATTTTTCAACCAACATTTACGCTGCCACCTTCATAAGGATGATTTGTCCATTCTACCCGCTTCGGCCCTATGGCGCAGAGGCAGCGCTACTGCGCACCACCACACTAGTGCGGGTTCCAACCTAGGATCAACCTTCCTATAGATACAGGTACAAAATGATACAGGTAAACTCAACCTTCAGGTATAATATATGGGATAAAATTTATACAGGTAACCTCCACCTACGGGTAAAAAAATATACAGGTTAAAATTTGGGCCCCTATCTTTAACACATAAGTACGCATAAAACATACGATTTTCTTCATCATTGTATACAGGTAACCAATGGTTAAACCTGTATATATACCTCCATGATAAACAAAAGTACTTCTAGTGCTCAGCCGCCGGAGGCGGCTGAGCAAAAATTCATATTATTTGCGCCACACCCTTTTCGCTGAAAAGCCTGTCAGTCGTCAACTAGGGGTGGGGTAAATAAATTGGACAGAAGGATTTTTGTCGAGACCGCACCCCACAGGGTCGGCTGTAGGTGAAACCCACACACAGAGTCACCACCTTTAGAACACCCGTTATGATGGGCCGCAAGGCGCAGGCACGACCAACTAACAAAAGGACCCGAACCAGGAAGAGCCCGAACCAACCACACGAGCAAAAGTGGGGAAAAAGTTCAGCCCACAGTTCACTAGGAGCCAGCCTAATTATCCTTTCATGGCACTTTTCGCAGCTTTCTTGCCAAAAGGAAAGCAGCACATCCCACACGTGTGCGAAAAGATATTGACACTCCTACTCTACACAGGACTGGTCTGGTTGCTGTACTGAATAATGTACCGTAGATATACTGTTCCATTAGAAGTTCCTTTTGCCCTTGGCGAGGTAATATCCATCCGAAGAAGGAAGGTGCCTCAAGCAAGGCAAGATTGGAAAAAAACCAGTACATGCCTTCAAGCATACGTATTATTATCACACCATCCGAGGAGCGAGGGTATGAGCTCATAAAGCATCATGGGACAGCGATAAACATCGTTTTTGAGAAGGGGTACGTAAAGAACTGGACTACTTATGACACATATGCACTGCACATACACCAAAATATTATACCAGCCTACAGGCACGGACTAATAAAATAGTATGAATACATACAATAGTGCTTCAAAGACTGGCAGAGGGTTACAGGGGAAAATCCAACGGCAACAAGACGCTAGCGCTAGCCATCAGGTCACTGGGAAATGCCTTACAATATAAACTCGCAGTGGATTTTTTGTACAAAACATTGAATTCGATATATGTACTTTTGCTTTCACAGATCAATTATCCATGCTACAATACCATATTCTTCATACTATATTTATTGGATTTTCCCCAAAACACCCCGCCGTACGTAAGGTGAAAGTTACGGCTTCATTTTACGTCACACCTTTCCGCAAGAAAGACGACCCGACAATAATTTTCTCCTCTGTAAACAGTTTGTTTTTTCGGCAAAAATACAGTACTTTCAGAAAGTGTGAACAACGGCAATAATATACCAATACCCGAATTTGAAGGTCGGCTGCTTCAGAACTGTGCAGATCAAATCATTAAACATTTGTCGTCCAGAGAACAGATGCCATGCCAAAATAGGGCGGCGCTTTCAGTGAACCGCTTTTTTGCCGTCTTTGTGGCACTTTTCCAAAGAATTGAAGTTATAGGGGCATCGTTTTTGCGCCAAGCCAATACAGGTTGCTTGATGGTACGTTCAGATTAGCGACTTCTTCGACATACGCCAGAAAAAGCGATCAAAATCTCACCGCAAGAAGCATGGAAAATTGAGGGCAATCGCGGTGTCGTGCTTCGAACGGACGTCGCTAAATCTGAACGCCGAATGTATGACTATGATCATGATCTCCCTGCACTTTGCAATGAACACACTTTTACAGCAGTGTACAGTAGCCTACAGCACGAATTACGTAGTACAGTACAATACAAATACAACTTCATCGCAGCTCTGTTTCCACCTTCTATCAAAACAAAAACTTTATCACTGATGCATCAGCACACCTAATGGCACTTTGTACAATTCGTATGCAAATTCTTCAGAATGCGACTTGTCGTAATAGACGCCAATCCAATCGATCTCTAGCTGAAACGGACCGTTTATTCGATCCATCAGAGTGAACCCAACTGAACTGCATCGATTTTCTTTCAAATAGGGCCGTTGTCCATCCTGGAACAAAAATCCATTGCATAAACATGGGACGTGTGGGATAACTCGGGCCAGGGTACCCCTATATTGGTTCCCCCATATATATATGGGAAGTGTGGGGCAATTCGGGCCAGGGTACCCCAATATCGGTTCCCCCTAAATATATGGGAACTGTGGGGTAATTCGGGCCAGGGAACCCCTATTGGTTCCCCCCATAAAAATACGGGAAGTGGAGGGTAATTCGGGCCAGGGTACCCCTATATTGGTACCCCATAAATATATGGGTACCCCTATATTGGTACCCCCATAAATATAGGAAGTGTGGGGTAATTCGGGCCAAGGTACCCCTCAGTCATTGGTTCCCCATTCCCATACATAACCATATGGGAAGTGTGAGGTAATTCACTTCCTCACACCCTACTTGGGGATACCCCCATTCATTTATGCAAGGCAGGCAGAACAAAGTGCAAAGAAGGTTACTTCGATACTACCACTTTCACAGAATCTTGCTTGTACTGTGCCTTACCAACAAAAGATAAGACAAGGTGACCCGAATTAACCCCGCACTATCTCGCTAAATTTTCGTGAAACATCATACTCACGGGTTTAGCCTTGCCTACTTTACCACTGTACGGGTAATAAATCAATGTCTTTGGTAAGTTACGCCAACTACACCCTACACTTTACAAAAATTATTCCAGCCACATATGAAGTAAAACAAAAACCACACTTCCACCCTACGTACGTATGAACAAAGTCGAGAAGGAAAATTTGCCAGATGTGCCAGGGAATCGAACCCTGGACCTCTCGCGTTAAAGGCGAGCGTTCTAACCATTAGACTACACATCCGGATGATTTTTCGGTCACACAAAGTGATCATTTGTTACCTGGATCCGTCCATAAACATTCCAGTAGAATTTCGAGAATGGAATCTTGATAATCTGCCAGTAGGGCCCACCGTGGGTGAACAGGGGAAAAGACCAGATGTTACCCCAGCCCACGTCTAATTGACCAGGTGACAGTAGCTGAACGAGAAAAATTCTGCCATCTCCTCGAACCTAGAAAGCAGAAAGAAAAATGAATAATAATAACCGATGATATTATATTTCTTTTTGTAGGATAACATGGGTAAACACGGCCATGGGGTAAGCCCGGCCACCTAAGCCCCCTTGAACTTGCAGCAGCAGCAAATGATTGAACCAAACAGCTCATTTAAAAGAGCAGAGTTCAAGGAATCGATTGATATCATCCTTGTCTCAATCTGTCCATTGGCTGCTGAGATACGCGGCCCTGAAACTTAGGTGGCCTGATTTTCCCATGGCCGGGTTTACCCACAGTACCCTAACCATCAAGAAGGATTATGTCTGGGTATTTCTATTATGTATTGCATGAAATCTGGCGCTTTATCATATTTTATTGTAAATGCAGCAGTTTAGTTCTCATTAACCTTCAAAATAAGATGGGTGAAGTTGCACCAATGATGGAAGGCGTCCTTACGCCCGAAGGCTTTCTTCAGTTTATCACTGGACAGGTTCACCCACCCCGACCGGAAAACTGCGCCCGTTTTCGGTACGCGCGTGTCCAAACGTCCACGGAAAATGGCGGTTCCCTGTTTGGAGGGCACCAATTCAGCTTCGCTGAAACCCATATCCCAATCCTGCAATGACAAGAAAATAGAAAAAAATACTACCGAGTGGTCGAAAGCTGGCCTCGGGTCATGATTAGCTGCAACGTCAAAGTCACGAGTTCACCCAGAGACGACGAATTATTTCGATACTGTGTATGGTTGGCTGCATCGCACGCCTGGGTGAACTCGTGACTTTGATGCTTCGGTTGTTCGTGACCCGGGCCAAAAAGGGGCGACCCAAAAGCAACAATACAATAAATGTAGTCTGACCAGAGAGAGTTCGCCATGAAACTTAGCTTGTGCTGCGCCGCAAATTGCATGCGGTAGGTACTCTTGCAAATCACGAGTACATGAAGCATGGACACAAATTCGCACTTGTTCGTTTTCTATTTGATTTTTGGCAAAGGTTCCGAAATAAATAGGGTAGTACTGTGGGCAAACTCGGCCACCTAAAGCTGATTTGAATTTGCTAATGGTTCATTTGAAAAGGGAAAGTTCAAGAAATCGATCGATATTTCACTTGTCTCAATCTGTCCATTGGTTGCTAAAGATACGCAGCCATGAAACTTAGGTGGCCAGATTTGCCCATGACCGGGTTTACCCCATGGTACCCTACTTTGTACCTGATCCCCACTGACTGTGAACTTGTCAAATGTTTCCGGATTATCAAACTTGAAGTCGATCTTCATCTCTCTGTCTTGTTCGCAATAACCCATATCGCGCATGAATTCTCGCTCTGTGCACACCCATTTCATTTCTTGACACCATTTCTGCAATACAATATCAAACACTCATGAATACCGTATTTACCCATGCATAGCCCCCCCCCCCCCCCTATGCATAGCCCCATATGTACTGTACAGTACCTGAACCTACCTACATAAGCTGGTCATAAGCTACCCATAGCCACTCCCACACCAAGCTATAGTCTGGCCAATAGCAGTTGGCACCTGGACTCAAGGCGAGTTGCGTAGTTTGCATGTACTTCTGCTAAATAGGAGTACACGAAGCGTGGACAGCAATCCGCATTTGTAAATCTATTTTACGCAACGCGCCTTGAGTCCAGGTGCCAACTGCTATTGGCCAGACTATAAGATGCCTATAAGCCTGCTTGGGGGTGTATTGTACTAGAATAACCCTGTTTTGACCTCAATTATGCCCTAAAACATGTGCTTTTGACCTAAAAAATATGCCTCTGTGCACCTCTCAAAAACATAAAAAATGTCCCATGCATAGCCCCCCCCCCCCTATGCATAGCCCCATATAGGACCTCTCAATTTTTGCATGGGGCTATGCATGGGTAAATCGGTAGGACTATCCCACCGTTTTTGCCCTTACTGCGGCTGTTTTGTACGTATTTATTTATTATGTATACAGTATCGTAAAATGTCTGCGTTGTTGTGGATATTCGGTACTATTACTATTCACACATATCTGTGTCGAATAAACCTTTATAATACCTAATGTAGAGCAATAAAGACAGTGGTGCGCTTCAGACGTGAACACCGAATTCGCTCCGAATTCGGACTATGCTTCAACATGTAAAATTTCCAAGTTCGCACCGAACTCGCTCCGTTTTTCGGAACGTGCGTGTGAAGTGAACAAGCGAGTTTGTAATTTGAAGACGTGCGAGTAATTGACGTTCGTTTCGATTCAAAACGAAGTCATTCCAAACTCGGAGCACGTCTGAAGCGCACCAGTGTAGGTATTTCAAACCTGCAATTCCTTGGGTAATGTTTCAACGAACACCATATGCAATCTGTCCTTCAACGGTATGTCTTCATCTGGAGGGATAAAATCGATTCCTTTCTCTGTTGGCATGTAGCCTGCAAATAACGAAAGAAGGTACTGTGTCCAAACCAAACCATAATTGAACTATTTCACGTACTATCACTGCGCGAACTACTGAAATATTCTTTTGTCTACAATACTTTATCGAACATTTGAAACATTAGAGCAAAGAAGATGACAATTTCGATTCAAGGAAAAGGACCTTCTTGTCACGGCACTCTTGATTTTGACCACAAAGAATTCGCGGAACTCAAGTCGTGTTACGTAAAAGAGAACCATAAATACGGATTTCTGTCCATGCTTACTGTTTACATGCAAACTACGCAATACGATTTCAGTTCCACAGGGAACTCTTTTTGGTGTAAGACTATAGCATGTTAACCCCTCCTCTATTTCGATGGTCGCCGCGACCAAAATGCGACATTCTAGGGCGACCAAGCGATCGCATTTTTGCAAGCAATATTTCCAAATTCTACCAGTAACCTCCGATTGCGTTTTGGACACTTTGTCGATTTTTTTCAGCGGGGTCGCATTTTGGTCGCGACAACCATCGAAATAGAGGAGGGGTTAAAACGATTACCAAGAGTAGCTTGTCCCGGTTTTGATGGTCTTATCCATTTACTGCCAGGCTTATCTTTATCAGTAAAGGAGCCAGTACGATGTTTGTCTGGCTGACACACTGACAGATGCAGTTGTTTCCTGCTCCAAAATAATAACGGTGTGAGTTGAAGGTGGGTTGAAAACTTTGAACATGAAGGAAGTTGTTTGCA
The DNA here is from genome assembly GCA_030247985.1 of Epsilonema sp. ZAB3_2. Lineage (NCBI taxonomy): Eukaryota > Metazoa > Nematoda > Chromadorea > Desmodorida > Epsilonematidae > Epsilonema > Epsilonema sp. ZAB3_2. The sequence goes on along the minus strand of JASAMW010005580.1, from coordinate 25,177 downwards.
GACGTAGAATGACAGCATTGCTCTAGTCTACAAAACTACACGAAGAAAAAGAAAATACTAGAAAGAAACTAGACTATGTACCAGGCACTAATACTCGAAATAGTATTCAAATATCCAGAGAATGGTCAAAGCCATTTGCTGCAAAGCAAGCAACAAAACGTCGAGATAAAACTTTTACTAATCAATGTACATTACAATATGTAGTCATATGTATGTAGTGTACAATATGTAGTGTACAAAATAATAGTTTGTGCAAAACACAAAATGAAAGACTCAAAAATTCAAATCTGCTTTACAGCATCATAAACGTACAAAAATTAGGGTACTGCGGGGTAACCCCGGCCTTTTTTTGGAGAGGTCAACCCGGCTAGACGGCTTTCACTCAACGTGGCCGAAATTATCCCCACAGTACCCAAAGCGATATTTAATTTTAATTGTCTCCAATGACAACTGGTTGTGCAACCGTGGAGAACCGACATAAAATGGAGGAGTTGTGCAAACGTTGACAACCAACAAATAGGAGTTGCGCAACCGTTGCAATGGTTATACAATTTTCATTCCCTGGTTGTCAACGGTTGCGCAACTTCTATATGTTGGCTGACAACGGTTGCACAACTCCTCCAAATGTCGGTTGTCAACGGTTGCACAACCATTTGTCAACGGAGACTTTGAAGATCAGGAGGAGTTAAAACTTTCCAAGCTGCAACTTGTCCTACTCATTTTCCCGCTTCCTTTTCGTGTTTCTTCTTATGCACATACAAGCAAGCATATTGGGCAAATCTCTCTCCACACGTCTGACACTTGTAGTTCTTCTCTCCAGTGTGAAGAACCAAGTGCTGAGTCAGATGGCCTTTCCGTCGAAACGACCGACCACACACCTGGATAATGAAATAAAACATGTAGGGTACCGCGGGGTAAACCCGAACACCTAGTATATCTCAGCAACCATTCGACCGATTGAGACAAGAATTCTACCAATCGATTCCTTGAACTCTCCTCTTTCAAATGCGCTACCATGTTCCATCATTTGCTGAAGCGGCAAGTTCAGAAAAGCTTAGGTGTCCGGGTTAACCCCCGTGACCGGGTTTACCCCATAGTACCCTACATATTCGAGGAAACATGCTTGTCATCCCGTATGTGCGAGATGCTGAGAAAGATACCAGTTGCGTTGTCGCGACAAAGTTGGTCGATAACGACCCCGCGGTATTTAATTTAGTGTAAGTTTAGATCGGTGTCAACGGAGATATCGTCGTTTTTAGCCATTTGGGAGCGGAAAAGGAGCTAGCGTGTAAAGAAGAATTGACAGCAAAATGCCGTCAGTAACCCCGCCGGCACCGATCTAACTTTCACTAACTACCGCGAGGTCGCTATAGACCAACCCCATCGCGAGAACGCAACTGGTCCATAGGTCCAGGAATGTATGTATACCGTAATAGGTGGGGGAAATAAACAGGTGAAGCGTTTCCGCAGAATACATCACAGCGACCAAGCAAGTAGGGGTGTACCTACGGAATCCGTACCTGTGGAATCCGTATGTGTCGAAGTTGACTTCCGGATCTCAACTTCCACACATACGGATTCCACAGGTACGGATTCCATAGGTACGACACGACCCTACTTGGTCGCTGTGATGATTTCTACGGAAACGCTTTACCTGTTTATTCCCCCACCTATTACAGTATGCATTCCTGATAGGTCTGTTTACGTCATTGTGCATACCTCGCACAGGAAATTCCTTTGCTCGCTATGCATGAGCAGATGGCGCGTCAGCACTGGCTTTTCGAAGGCCTTGTAGTCGCAGTGCGGACAGGCGTAGGGCCTCGGCCTCTGGTCCGAGTGTCGTAGCACGTGCACTCTTCTGTCCTGTTTGGTCTTAAACGTCGCACCGCATATGTCACAGGCGTAGGGTCGCTCGTCACTGTGCCTGGTCAAATGTCTCCGAATAGTATCCTGCAGGGAACTGCGAAAATCGCAGTGTGTGCATTTGAAAGGCTAGAAAGTATGTGTACATACAGGCGCGACCAAAATGTGACAGCATTAAAATAAGCGATCTTTACATAATGTACGTAGCACGTCGTTAATGTTACGTACATAAGTACATATACCGTACGTACGTACCGTATTTTTGGGTGTATAGCCAGCCCCATGGGGATCGAGAGGTCTGATGGGGGAGGGGATATATACAATGGGGGGGGGGGGGGGGGGGGTAAATATGGGACAAAATTTATGGTTTGAGAGGTGCGTAGAGGCACATGGTTTTGAGGTCAAAAGTAAGTGTTTTAGGGCATAATCGCTGTCAAAACAGGGTTATTCTAGTACAAGAAATGCTCAGCTAAGCTTATAGGCATAGTAGCTTGGTGCAGGAGTAGCTACAGCTAGCTTATGACCAGCTTACATAGGTAGGCTAGGTACCTTCCAGTACATGGGGGTTATACATCAGGGGGATATACACTGGACAAAATTTATGTTTTGCCAATGGGGGTTATGTTATACACTGGGGGGATATACAATGGGGGGGGATATACACCCAAAAATACGGTACCTTTTCCTTTGCATGAATAGATCTCCTATGCGTAATCAAGGCGCCGGTCTGAGAAAAACACTTGCCACAATCCTCGCATTTGAAGGGCTTTTCGCCCGTGTGTATTCGCATGTGGTTATTGAGGCCCCATCTCTCCACAAAATGTTTCCCGCACACATCGCATGGATAAAGGAGTCTTCTGCTAGTCATCCTCTTCTCTTCACTCTCCGCCACCAACTTTTTCTCATTCTGTTCGGTTGTTGGCGAATGCGTAGTTTTCGTCGTTTCCTGTCTCGAAATTGCTATCAGCTTTTTCTTCGATTTACTGCCGGTCCGGTTCAACAAAGCGTCCACTTTACGCCATCGCCGTTTCTCTGGACCAACCACCACTGTCACTGGACTTTCCACATGCTCATCTGGATCAACTTTCACCGCTGACAACTGAGAATCCCTCTCCATCTTTCTTTCTTCTCCACATTCCATCAACAGGGTCCATACTGCATCCAGTGCATTCATTTCTTCATGTTTATTTCCCATCTGTCTTTCCATATGCCTCAACTGGGCAACTGACACCAAGAGTACACGCAGCTTCTCCAAGATGTCAGGCTGAATGTGAATGAAATCATGGAGATGGGAAGAGAGAATATTGTGTTCTTCCATTGCAACTGTGGATGTACTTTCAGACAATTGCAAGTCTGAAGCAGAGATGGGCTTGATGTCAACTGAAGAATGCAGCTCACAAAAGCAGCAATCCATGGCTAAAATCTGAAACTGACGCCAAAAAAATAATCGACAATCAAGATTTAAAAATATCGCTGTATGTACGTATATTGATGATCAAGAGCAAGCCAAAGGTCCATAGTATTCTGTATGGCACTACTAGAGCCACTGAAGCACATTCAACAATAAAAAGCTCAAAACTCGTACAACCATTTACTATTCCTGCAGTGGGAATCTTATTCACATATCAAAACCAACAGACGCGTAGCAAGCAAGCACCGTTCAAACCTTCAAAAAGTGACATACGCAATTTCAAATCGCTACTACGAAGAGAAAAGCAATCCGTAGGGTACCATGGGGTAAATCCGGCAGATTTTATTAATGAGGTAAAATTCCGACCACACAAAAAGAAAAACCTACCTTTAACCCATAGTACCCTATTATTACACTACGTACTTTCGTAACCAAATACAGCTCAGCCTCCCTGCTCATTCGTGCTTCTTCTTATGCAGGTACAAGCCAGCCAGTTGAGCAAATCCCTCTCCACATGTCTGACACTTGTAGTTCTTCTCTCCAGTGTGTAGAGGCATGTGCTGAGTCAGATGCTTCTTCTGTCGGAAGGACCGACCACACACCTGGAATGCAACATGCAAGGGAGGTAATGAGCTAAGCGAAAGCGAGGTCCATCCATGGATGTCCATGCCATTACGAATATCGAGTTACGTACAAGACATGCTGAGCAAACATAACGCTCAGTTGACTGGGAATGACTTTGAACTATAGTCTGGCCAATAGCAGTTGGCACTTGGACTCAAGGCGCGTTGCGTAAAATAGATTTACAAATGCGGATTTATGTCCACGCCTCGTGTACTCCTATTTAGCAGAAGTACATGCAAACTACGCAACTCGCCTTGAGTCCAAGTGCCAACTGCCATTGGCCAGACTATAGTTGCGTTGTTTGTTGCGATGGGATTGGCCGATAACGACCCCGCGGTATTTACAAATGACGTCAATAAGTACCCCGCAGGCATTCGCATTACCCATCTAAATTTTCACTAAATACCGCCGGGTCGCTATCGACCAACAATTCAATCGCGACAACGCAGCTGGTCAATAGTGTGGTGGTTTCGGTTTGTGATGACCAGTCGAAACGTCAAAGTCACGAGTTCACCCAGAACTACGTACGTCATCGTATACGTACCTACCTCGCACAGGAAATTCCTTTGGTCGCCATGCGTGAGCATATGATGCTTCAGTCTCTGCTTATCGTAGGCCTTGTTGTCGCATTGTGGACAAGGATGCGGCCTTTGGTCCGAGTGTCGTATCACGTGCAGTCTTCTATGCTGTTTGAGCTTGAACGTAGCACCGCATATGTCACAGGCGTAGGGTCGCTCGTCACTGTGTGTGGCCAGATGCTTCCGAATACTCTCCCTCTGGGAACTGCGAAAATCGCAGTGTGTGCACTTGTAAGGCTAGAAAGTAGGGCACTGGGGTAAATCCGGCCAAGCCACCTGACCTAGCTCCCTTGAGCTTGCTGTTTCAGCAAATGATAAACCAACTGGCTCATTGAAAGAGGGGAGCTACTGCTGAGATAGTACGCAGCCCTGAAGCACAGGTGGCCGGAATTTCCCCATAGTACCCTATACACATACGTTTTTCATTAGTAGTACCCTGTACGTACACGACGTCGACGACACATCAGCAATCAACCTCGACCGCGAAACAGCCTAGCAATCACCCATTCCTAGCGCAAGTAGCGAATAGTCCAACACCATTCCCCCAGTCTAGCGCAAGTAGCAAGTTGTTCCTACCATATATGGGCTACTCGCTACTTGTGCTAAGACTGGGATGCTGACCATATCATATAAATTCCGCCTGTGTACCTACACTGTATGTTGGGGACCATGGGGTAAAGTCGGCCACGGGAAATTTCGGCCACCTGAGGTTCAAGGCAATATTACTCCGCAACCCTGCAACCTATCGAGACAAATAGGAGACATTACTCGATTCCTTGAACTCTCCTCTTTCAAATGAGCCCTTTGATTCATCATTTGCTGAAACAACAGGTTCAAAAGAGCCTAGGTGGCCGGGACCCTACATTTGTACCTTTTCCTTCGTATGAATGGATCTCCTATGCGTAGTCAAGGCGCCGTCTTGAGAAAAACACTTGCCACAATCCTCGCATTTGAACGGCTTTTCGCCCGTGTGTATTCGCATGTGGTTTTTGAGGCCCCATCTATCCACAAAATGTTTCCCGCACACATCGCATGGATAAAGGAGTCTTCTGCTAGCCATCCCCTTCTCTTCATTCTCCGCCACCAACTTTTTCTCATTCCGTTCGGTTGTTGGCGAATGCTGCGTTTTCGTCGTATCCTGTCTCGAAATTGCTATCAGCTTTTTCTTCGATTTACTGCCGCTCCGGTTCAACAAGGCGTCCACTTTCCGCCATCGACGTTTTTCTGGACCAACCACCACTGTCACTGGACTTTCCACATGCTCATCTGGATCAACTTTCACCACTGACAACTGAGAATCCCTCTCCATCTTTCTTTCTTCTCCACACTCAATCAACAGGGTCCATACTGCATCCAGAGCCTTCATTTCTTCATTTTTGCTTCCCATCTGTCTTTCTATATGCCTCAACTGGGCAACTGACACCAAAAGTCCACGCAGCTTCTCCAACATGTCAAGCTGAATATGAATGAATTCATGGAGATGGGAAGAGAGCATATGTTCTTCCATTGCAACTGTGACTGCATGTTCAGACCATTGCAAATCTGTAGAGATGGGCTTGATATCAATTGAAGAATGCAGCTTGCAAAAGCAGCATTCCATAGCTGATGGTGCTAAAAGAAACCAGGAAAATCAATAAATATGGGCAAAAATTTAATGGCAGAATGTATTCATGACATGGCTTTAGCCAAATTCAAACCATAAACTCAGACACTGCCAAAAACAATGATTTTACTAAACTTTCATACTGTACACACACATACATTAGCTGCCTGCCACAAAGCTTTCGTAAAACGGTGCAGCATAGGAGACAAGAAGGTGCATGCATATAAAAGCAAAAAGTTTAGAGATTCACAAATTAGCGTAACTCTGTATGAATTCTTGGAAGTGCTAGCAGACTCTATTTCAAACTCAATCTAAACTATGTAGGTACAGTAAAGGTAGATACATACGTACCTCCCCATTTGCAAACTGTACACGTACTTTCTGAATTATTATATCTGCCTCCCCTGCTTATTCGTGCTTCTTCTTATGCAGATACAAGCCAGCCAGTTGAGCAAATCCCTCTCCACATGTCTGACACTTGTAGTTCTTCTCTCCAGTGTGAAGAGGCATGTGCTGAGTCAAATGCTTTTTCTGTCGGAAGGAACGACCACACACCTGGAACAAAACATAGAACATGCACATCAGTACATACATATTCTTAGAAATATTCACGACTTGCGTTGTTGTTACCGTTGAAGACAAAATCGATTTTTAGATAGATACGACATACTGTAGTAACCTCGCATAAGAAATTCCTTTGGTCGATATGCATGAGCATATGGTTCTTCAGTGTCGTTTTAGTGTAGGCCTTGTAGTCACATTGTGGACAGGCATGTGGTCTCGGCCTCTTCTCTGAGTGTTGTCGTCCCATGTGATATTTTCTCCGCTGGTCCGTCTTGAACGTTGCAGCGCATATTTCGCAGGAGTACGGACGTTCGTCACTGTGCGTGGCCAAATGCAGCCGGATGTTACGACTCCAGCTGCTGCGAAAGTCGCACAGCTTGCATTTGAAAGGCTTCAACACGCAATCATTGGACAGTACATATGGCGGTGGGTTGGGTACCTAACCTACTGCATAATATATAGGGTACAGTGGGGTAAACCCGCACCCGGGGTAAACCCGGACACCTAAGCTTTTCTGAACTTGCCGCTTCAGCAATTGATAAACATGGTAGCCCATTTGAAAGAGGGGAGTTCAAGAATCGATTGGTAGAATACTTGTCTCAATTGGTCGTATGGTTGCTGAGATATACTAAGTGTCAGGGTTTACCCCCTTGTCCGGGTTTACCCCACAGTACCCTATATTCTCAATTTACATTTCCCAGTGTATAACCCCATCAGACCTCTCAATGTTTGTATAGTCCCGGGGGTATTCAATTCACCCAAAAAACGGTATCTTATGGATTTACTTGCCACAAAAGAAAACGCACAAACTGGAAACTGGTACATAGGTTTACCTACCTTTTCCTTCGTATGATGAGTTCTTCGATGATCGTTCAAGTTGGTAACCTGAGCAAACTTCTTGCCACAATCCTCGCACTTGAATGGCTTTTCGCCCGTATGTATTCGCCTGTGCTTGTGCAGGGTACTCTTCCCCTTAAAGTGTTTCTCGCACACATCGCATCGATACACGTGGCTAACGCTGGCGTTCATCTCTTCCTCCTTTCCTACCATTCCCGACTCTTCTTTCGTCACATTCACTCTCGAAATTGCAATGAGCTTCCCCTTATCTTTGGCGCTATTGTTCAACAGATTCACGTCAAGCTGACACCATCGCCGTTTCTCTGGACCAACCACCACTGTCACTGGACTTTCCACATGCTCATCTGAATCAACTTTCACCGCTGACAACTGAGAATCCTTCTCCATCTTTCTTTCTTCTCCACATTCCATCAACAGGGTCCATACTGCATCCAGTGCCTTCGTTTCTTCATTTTTGCTTCCCATTTGTCTTTCCATATGCCTCACCTGGGCAACTGACACCAAAAGTCCACGCAGCTTGTCCAAGATGTCAGGCTGAATGTGAATGAAATCATGGAGATGGGAAGAGAGCATGTGTTCTTCGATTGTAACCGTGGATGCACGTTCAGACCACTGCAAATCTGTAGAGATGGGCTTGATATCAATTGAAGAATGCAGCTTGCAGAAACAGCATGCCATGGCTGAAATCTGAAACGATGCGAAACAAATGGGCAATCATGATCGAAAAAATACTCACCAGGGGTTAAAAGGTTCATCATCAAATGTATTCATGATATGGCTTTAGCCAAATTAGAACGAGAAATTCAAACAGTGCTATATTCAGAAGAAATATTTTACTATATTTTTATACTGTAGCTGCCACAAAAAAACTAGAACCAGTGCAGCATATCGAGCAGAAGGAAAGATAATAATAAAGCTAAAAAAACCAACAATTCCGAAACTGACAGCGAACATAACAAAAAAACAAGACAATCATGAATTATTGGTAGTGCAATAGCAGATTACCTCCCTGCTAATTCGTGCTTCTTCTTATGCAGGTACAAGCCAGCAAGTTGAGCAAATCCCTCTCCACATGTCTGACACTTGTAGTTCTTCTCTCCCGTGTGTAGAGGCATGTGCTGAGTCAGATGCTTTTTCTGTCGGAAGGACCGACCACACACCTGGAATGCAACATGTACGGTACCATCCGGCGAATTTACCAGTGTGTCGAGCATAATGCAAGGCACCACATACTTAGGGTACTATGGGATAAAACCGCCCATGGGCTAAATCCGCCCACCACCTATGGCGCTTTTACCCCATTCTACCCCCATGGCTAAAACAAGGCTCTCGAAAATGTATCTCAGGGACACTTCTGCCTCTGTTTCTTCGTTCCTAGCCATAACTTGATAGTTGTCAAGTTGACCTAGGCCTGATAGTAGTTGACCTAGGCCTGATGGGGGGTAAAACCGCCAGAGATGGGCGGATATCCCCCATGTGCGGGTTTACCCCATAGTACCTTTAACTTACTGCACATACGTATGTATGTACGTACATACATACCTCACACAAGAAATTCCTTTGCTCACTATGCGTGAGCAGATGAGCCTTCAGGTTCGTTTTATTGTAGGCCTTGTAATCACATTGTGAACAGGCGTGAGGCCTGGGTCTCTTCTCTGAGTGTTGTCGCCGCACATGCCCTCTTCTCATCTGGTCCGTCTTGAACGTTGCTGCGCATATTTCACAGGCGTATGGACGGTCTTCACTGTGCGTGGCCAAATGCAGGCGTATGCATTGACTCCAGGCGCTGCGAAAGTCGCACAATTTGCATTTGAAAGGCTTCAACAATAAAACGCAGCAATCAATAAACGAATAGTACTGTACATACATACGGCGGATCCATGTGAACGCAAAAAGCTATACAGGAATAGCTATACTTTTTATCGTGTAAATGCAAAATACATTTTTTTGTCAAGTTTACCGACATAATAAATAATAACAGCCGTTCAGGCCAACAGTTAACGGCTGTTATTATTTATTATGCTGGTAAACTCGCCAAAAAGTATTTTGCATTTACATGATAAAAGTATAGCTATCCCCGTATAGCTTCGGAACGTGCGTGTGAACAACCGAATTTGAAATTCGAAGACGTCTACTAACAAATAGGGCTGATGTCTGTGTGTGTGTGTGTCTGTGATGCGAAAAACTCGCTCAGTTTTGCAGCTACAGCGTTCACTGATGGCTCATTCGAAAGCTTATAAGCCCAAGGGCGCCAGGAAGCCCTTCGATTTTTGATTTGATCAGCCGATCACCAATAATCGATCGATAATCGATATTTTAGTACTAAAAGCGCGCAGATTCGCTCACACTCACTCAATTTTGCAGCTACAGCATCCATCTAGGGCTCTTCAAAGAGCTTATGCCCTCGAGGACTCCAGAAAGGCCTTCGATGTTTGATCTGATCAGCCGATCACCAATAATCGATTGATAATCGATATTTTAGTACTAAATGCGGAAGAAACCACACGACGCAGGTTTTCAAGCCATCGTTAGCAAATGGTCACTCCCTAATATGCACACGGTTATAAAACCCGAGATGCGCTAAAGGGTTGCCAGATTGCAAAAGGGTTGCAGACTAATGCACCATTTTCGACTGATGCTGTGAAGGTTGTATTATGCGGAAAAGGGGTTGAGATTGCCATCATAGGGTTGCCAAATTGCGATAGGGTTGCCAGATTGCAACTTTAGCAACTACCCAAAATGGTTGCCAGATCCATAATAAGTTGACAGATCATGATCTACAACAGGGTTGCCAGATCTGCAAAAGGGTTGCCAGATTTGCAAACGGGTTGCCAGATGCATAGAGATAGTCTCCTTTACTGCTGCGAAGCTGCAAAGGGCCACTGGTGTGAGCAAATGACGTTCGTTTCGGTTCAAAACGAAGTCATTCCAAACTCGGAGCACGTCTGAAGCGCCCCAATGTGTGGGGCAAACCCGTACCCAGCACATGTTTCTGACCTGACGTGAATGGACCATTGCCCATTCATTACTCCTCGGACAGACCATTTAGGCATTAACGGAAGCACATACAGTACTCACATTTGCCTACCTTTTCCTTCGTATGATGAGTTCTTCGATGAGCGGTTAGTTGCCAAGCTGACCAAACCTCTTGCCACAATCCTCGCATTTGAATGGCTTTTCGCCCGTATGTACTCGCATGTGGCTTGGCAGGCTCCACTTGATAAAGTGTTTTCCACACACATCGCATGGAAGCAGGTGGCTAACCACGCCGTTCACCTCTTCCTCCTGTCCTGTTAGCCGAACTTTCGTTGTATGTCCATGTCGCGAGTCCTTTTTTTCCCTCACGTTCACTCTCGAAATTGCAATAATCTTCTTCCTCTTCTTTCCACTATGGTTCATCAGATTCGCGTCAGCCTTACGCCATCGCCGTTTCTCTGGACCAACCACCACTGTCACTGGAGCTTCCACATGCTCATCTGGATCAACTTTCATCGCTGGCAACTGAGAATCCCTCTCCGTCTTTCTTCGTTCTCCACATTGCATCAACAGGGTCCATACTGCATCCAGTGCCTTCATTTCTTCATTTTTGTTTCCCACCTGTCTTTCCATATGCCTCAACTGGGCAACTGACACCAAAAATCCACGCAGCTTGTCCAAGATGTCAGGCTGAATGTGAATGAAATCATGGAGATGGGAAGAGAGCATGTGTTCTTCCATTGAAACTGTGGATGTGGATGCACTTTCAGACCATTGCAAATCTGAAGAGATTGGCTTGATCTTGATATCAACATCAACTGAAGAATGCAGCTGGCAAAAACAGCACTCCATGGCTGAAAAAAATTCAAGCAATGAGTCATTCAAGTTCACTAGACCTCTTGTTTACATAGGTGGCTTGGACAGAAATATATCCAAGCTGGACAAAAACCATTTGGATTCAGAACACAGAAATGGTCACAAAGATCCAACCTTTTATGCATGGAACTACGTATTCAAGAATCAATGTACATCACTGTATGCATGAGACTTTTGTACACTCAACGAAACAGTGTTCTTTCCCTATAAATCATGCTGAAAACAATGTAGTCAAGCCATCATATGGTGGGGGGGATACTCGTAGTAATCCTGTTCATGCTGTTGCATATGCTCATCCAATTGCTTCCTGAACCGAAAACTTCGTCCACATAACTGAAAAACAAAAGACTTTCGTTTATTCCAAGTATGATGGCCGAAGTAGGGTACTATGGATGGGGTAAACCCGGACACGGGGTAATCCGGACACCTAAGCTTTTCTGAACTTGCCGCTTCAGACAAATGATGAGCATCAAGGTAGCTCATTTGAAAGAGGAGAGGCCGGGTTTTCCCCGTGTCCAGGTTTACCGTTACCCCACAGTACCCTACATAAACAAATTACAGAAATGCTTTCAAGACAAATGAATGTCAAGGGTGAGTTGAATAAGAACGTTTAGGGGAAAGGGTAGGAAGAACGACCAAACGTCATTTCCAAAATGTAGGGTATCATGGGGTAAGCCCGGTCGGTTTTGTTGGTGCGCAAATCCGGCCACCCACGCCGAAAAACGGACTTCATTACTTTGTGGCCGGGTTTACCCTACAGCGCCCTATTTCTTCCAAGCCCGAAAGACGTACAGTTCATTCTTCTTCCCTTCCCCTTATACAGGGTGTCCAAACTAAATTTGCACAACTTTCAATTGACCATAACTCCCGTATTAAGCGGCAGAAAAAGATGGCACCAAGCTCATCTGGAAGCTCAATTCAAGAGCTATAATATGGCATGTCTGCCGTTTCGCTCTGCCTCACCGTTCACGAGTTAGAGCGATTCCCGCAAAACACCTCAAAAATGATTTTGGCTAAACTGGATTTTGGCGACTTTCTAGACTGCACGGCTAATTGATTGATAACTGGGCTAAAACGTGTAGTACGAATGTGAAAGAGAAATATAATTGACCAGCAATATCTCACAATGTACCACACCATTGGAGATTGGATTTTTGCACCTAGAAGAGCTTTTTTGACCAAAATTATCAAAACTAACCGAAAGAGTGGCATTGCAGTGTGACAGTTCAGCATGGGAGAGTGAAAATGGACAATAAAGTGCACAAATTCATCCAGAAGGTGAAAATTATCCAATATGAGGCAATAAAAGGGTATCAATGAACAATACTCATATTTGTGACAGATTATCTCTGGCTGAAGCAAGAAAAATGCAGCCAAGAAGGGAAATTGATGTTCATTCAGTTTGGCCAAAATTATTTTTGAGGTCTTTTGCGGGAATCGCTCTAACTCGCAAACGGTAAGTCATAGCGAAACGGCAGACATACCATATTATAGCACTTGAATTGAGCTTACAGATGAGCTTGGTCCCATCTTTCTCTGCCGCTTAAAACGGGAGTTATGGTCAATTGAAAGTTGTGCAAATTTAGTTTGGACACCCTGTACATTCCTGATACCACACTTTCCACTCACCTCGCAATTCACATAGTTTCCCTTCGCATGCGTCAACAGATGCCGGCGTAGTTTGTCCGAGGTTCTAAAGGCGGATTCACATAGCTGACAGGGGTACGGCCGCAGGTCCAGGTGAACGTTCATGTGAAGCCGTCTTGAAGTGCGAAACCGAAACGTTTTTCCGCACAGCTCGCAAGGATAGGGCCTTTCACCCGTGTGTATGGTGAGGTGATGTTTCAAACCTTCGCTGGTCACGTCTCGATAGTCGCACTGCTCGCATTTGTACGGCTGTAAAACAAAAGGGAAATGCAGTTATGCAGCATAGCACAGGTTGTACTTTGACTCCGTCCCGCGAGAATTGTCCTTGAACCTTTGCCCGTGCTGCGCAGGCAGTTTACACGTGCCCAAGCAGAATAGGATAGATAAAACGTGGAAGAAAATCCGTGAGCAAATTTCCATTTTCACAGCACGGGCAAAGGCCCAAAAATAACTCTCGCTGGACGCATAGTTGGCCCTTTTCCAAGCAATAATCGTCCAACGTTGAGCGAAAAAGCTCTTTCATAAATGGAAAAAAGCCGGCACTCCTTTCCAACAAAAGATTTGCAGTACAAAGGCATGACATTTTGTACAGTGGGGTAAATTCGGCCGTTATTGGTGGATAAGCAAGCACGATCACCTACTGAGTATGTAGAAACAGAACGAACAGTCTCCAGCACAAGATGGCCGGGTTTACCCCACATTACCCGCAGCATACAGTACGAAAAACGAATTAATACCTACACTCACCTTTTCTCCAGTATGCATCCGTCTTCTGTGCTGGGTGAAATTCGATTTCTGACGAAAAGTCTCACCGCAATCTGTGCATTTGAACGGTTTCTCGCCCGTGTGCTGTAGCATATGCACCTTCACCGCGGTAATGCTGGAGAAAATCCGCCTACAGACCTCGCATTGGCCCGGTTTCCTCGGGTACCGCTTCTTCGGTGTTCTTCTTTTCTTTGTTTTTGATGCTGATGCCCCGTTCACAACGGACGCTGAACGCCGATGTTGACGCTGCGTTTTACCGCTGGCATCAACGCGAACGCCGACATCGACAGCAACGCAGATATTAGCGTTCAACGCAGATATTAGCGTTAGCGTTCGACGCACGCAGACGTTAGCGTTCGGAGAATATTATAGTAGCGAAAATCAACTAAACTTATCGATTTACGCTACGTACATACGTACCAAACATGTCGGCGTTATTATTGAAGTAAAATAGAGATTTGCAAGGCTTTCTGCGTCGAACGCTAATATCTGCGTTGAACGCTATTATCTGCGTTGAACGTTATTATCTGCGTTGGCGTTCGCGTCGACGGTAACGCAGCGTCAACGTCGGCGTTCAGCGTCCGTTGTGAACGGGGCGTGATGCCGCATTCACATCATTTTCGCCTGATTCCGCAAGCGTTTTTACAGCAGCGATCGTTTCCTCTGTATCTGCAGGAGCAGCAGCAGGTAGGCCTGCCTGTTGAATCCACCTCTTGTTTTTACGCTGGGTGCGCACAATTACCGACGAGCCTTGCTGCTTGGCTTTTTCCTTCGTTCGAGCGATGGTGATGAGCTTTTTCTTGCCAGAGCTGATCAATTTTCGCTTCAAAGAATCCTTGTCGCTTCTTGGCGAGGCGCTTGTAGCTTCTTCAATACCAACGATTTGCTGCTCCACCACTGCATAATTATCCACTTCTCCTTCCACATCAACTTTCTCATCTGATCCAACATCCTCGCTTTCCACATTTTCAGGCGCATCAACTTTCCGAGTTGACCCGGAAACTTTTCCTTTTTTCGCCCGCCTTCCAACCGCTGCAGATGCATCAACTTTACGAGTTGACCCAGCCACATCATCTTTTCTACCCTTTCTTTGTAATCCACAACCCACAACCAGATCCCAAGCTGCATCCAGTGCGCGCATTTCCTCATCTTTCCCTTCCAATTTCCACTCCATTTGTTTCATCTGGGCTGCTGAGATTAGGAAGGCATGCATTTCCGCAAAGATTTCTTTGGGAATGTGGGTAAATTCCTGGAGATGAGAGGTGAAAATGTGGTTCTCCAACGCTTTTGATGAGCTGGAAACATTCTTCCGAAGTTTCCTGGAGGATCTTCTTGGAGATGGAGTACAGAAACAGCACTGCATGATGGATGATTTGCTTGCTACTATAACTGAAGTTCCATTTGCACAAACAAACGCAAAGAGCCTAATCACATAATTTGCAAACAGCTGTTTGCTCGATATCAACGAGCTGTGACACAATCAAGACAATATTCATCGCAAATGTTTTACTGTGCTTGCTTGTGCATCATCAAGCATCTATACATAAATAGACAGACAGACAGACAGACAATACATCTGCACAGCAACAATACAATACAGAGTACAGATATAACGTACGTGGTGGGTTATTTGCATGTGTTTCCATTTTCAGTATTCTTGCTCATGCAACTGCATATGCTCATTCAGTTGCTTCTTGAATCGAAAGCTTTGTCCGCATATCTGCAATACGCATACATCAAGAATCCATATGAAGGAACCATCAAGATGACACATCGACTAAAGCGTACACTGGGACAAGTACATATCTTGCCCCACCAGATTTGCATAGCTGTAGAGTAGCGTGGAAAACCCACCCATGGGGTAAACAGTCCATCTCTAATAATTTACCCCCTTATTCGAAACATGGCTCTCAAAATCTTCGGGATACTTGTGTCTGTTTTTTTGTTCCTAGTCACAACAACAAAGAACCTTATGGCTAAATGGGGAAAAATCACCGCAGGGTATGGGCGGATTTGCCCCATGGGCAGTTTTCTCAACGCTACCCTACCCTATGTAGGGTACCAAGTGGTAAATCCGGCTATAGGAAAATCCGGCCACCTAAAGTTTCAGGGCTGCATATCTCTGCAACCAATGGACCGATTGAGACAAGTATGATATCATAAACTTTCCTCTTTCAAATGAGCTATTCGGTTCATCATTTGCTGAAGAAACAGCAGGTGGCCGGGTTTATCCCATAGTACCCTTAGTTTAAAATTTTACCTCGCAATTCTCATATTTGCCTTCGCCGTGCGTTAGCAGATGTCGGCGCAATTTTTGCGCAGCTCTAAAGCGCGAGCCACATAGCTGGCACTCGTACGGGCGCTGGTCAAGGTGGATTCGCATGTGCGGGTTGATGTTGGTACGAAATCTGAACGTTTTTCCGCACACCGTGCACGAGTAGGGATTTGCCCCCGTGTGCATGTTCATGTGGTCCTTAAGAGGCTGGCTCGTCACGGAGCTGTAGTCGCACAAGTCGCATTTGTAGCGCTGCAAAACAAACGGAAACAATAGATTTGACCTTCCGCGCACACACACACACACACACAAACAGATTTTAGCGGGAACAGATACAGTTGGGTGTATCATGAGGTAAACCCGGCCTATGGGCAGTGGGGTAAACAAGGCCACTCACGTGGAAAGAGAATGGTTTTGAAGGTGGTCGGGTTCACGGTCGGGTTTATCCGTCAGTACCCTACTCGTACGCTTAGTATATCTCCAACATAGTCAGGGACACACAGAAGAAAACCATGTAAAATCAATGTTTGGAGCAGTCGCTGTCATCGCACAAAATTGCTGGTCGAGACAATTCAGTGTTCACTTGTACAATCTTTGAAACATTAGCTGGTTTTGCAGCAAATTTTAAAATGCGATGTCAGGTAGTATTGAGAATTGCGTGGACAGGGGGGTAATTTTCAGTTTTGCGTTGATGACGTGAGCTGATAGCCCAACTGATTTTACGTATTTTACAAAAAGACCGGGTCAAAAATTCGCACCCAGTCCTGAGATATAAGGCCTCAAAGTTGACCACAATTTGACCCTCATTTTTCACTTTTTTCACACAAAAATGGGGGTAAATAGCCCCACAGTGGGGCTTTGGGGCTATAAATTTGCTTACACATAGACCCTATGGGGGTACATGTTCAGACAAATTTTGAGCCCTCTAGCCCTCTTGGTTCAGGAGTTAAAGCTGGTTTTGCTGAAAATCCGAAAATTGGAATTTTTCCATAATTTTCAAAATTTTGAGAGAGTTAGTCCGTGTGTTCGCTGTTTTATTTCTGAATCTTGTAGAGCAGAAAATTTGCTACAAGATAGGCTACATTTGAAAAGAAGGTCACTAATGGGAAATTTTCACAGCAAGGCCTTGAAGAGTGGCGAGTAAGGGTTTTAAGAGTGTGCGTTTTCCCCATTTTTCAAGATAACTCAACAATATCACGGAAACTCTCTTCTCAAAAGTAGCCTATCTTATGTAAAATTTGATGAAGATTTAGAAAAAATATATTTGCCCCCAAAAAAGTTAACCCCTAGCATATAATCTTACAAAAGATGTAATTGTTTGACAATTTTTGAACATTTTTGGGGTAGGGTTAACTTTTTTGGGGGCAAAAATATTTTTTTCTAAATCTTCATCAAATTTTACATAATATAGGCTACTTTTGAGGAGAGAGTTTCCGTGATATTGTTGAGTTATCTTGAAAAATGGGGAAAACGCACACTCTTAAAACCCTTACTCGCCACTCTTCGAGGCCTTGCTGTGAAAATTTCCCATTTGTGACCTTCTTTTCAAATGTAGCCTATCTTGTAGCAAATTTTCTGCTCTACAACATTCAGAAATAAAACAGCGAGCACACGGACTAACTCTCTCAAAATTTTGAAAATTATGGAAAAATTCCAATTTTCGGATTTTCAGCAAAAACAGCTTTAACTCCTGAACCAAGAGGGCTAGAGGGCTCAAAATTTGTCTGAACATGTACTCCCATAGGGTCTATGTGTATGCAAATTTATAGCCCCAAAGCCCCACTGTGGGGCTATTTACCCCCATTTTTGTGTAAAAAAAGTGAAAAATCAGGGTCAAATTATGGTCAACTTTGAGACCTTATATCTCAGGACTGGGTGCGAATTTTTGACCGCGGTCTTTTTGTAAAATACGTAAAATCAGTTGGGCTACCAGCTCACGTCATCAGCAAAAAACTGAAAATTACCCCCCTGTCCGCGGTACTGTACAGCAATACTGAATCCTTCCAGACATCGCGTTTTAATGCCAACACAAAATAAGTTTTTCCCGCTTTTCGCTTTCCCCACAGAACGCGCTCTGTTGATTCAGCTTTGAGAAGAAAACTTGAATCGAGAAGGTAAATTGGCCACACGTGCAAGCAAGGAATCGAACCCTGGGCTTCTCGCGTTCCAGGCGAGGGCCCAAAACCATTGAACTACACACACCTACATGACCTCAGTCACACAATTTCTCCTTTTTTTCTTTCGTATCTTTCCACAGTCTGGCCAGTAAGAGTTCGCTTTGGCAGTCAAGGCGCGTTGCGTAAATTAGATTCCCAAATGCGGATTTGAGTGTCCATGTTTCGTGCACTACTATTTAGCATAAGTACAAGCAAACTACGCAGGACGACTAGAGTCCCATAGCGAACTCTCTCTGGCCAGACTATCCACCATATGCAATATGAGCCAGGTGCTTGGTCGCGAGGCGACCCCTCTGAATTAACCTGATTTTCAGTGCAACTTTTGATCGGTAGTCGACGCGAAGGTCGGTGCGGTCGTCTTTCTTGCTCGTTTGTTCTTTCCGCGCCGACCTTCGCGTCTTCCGATCAAAAGAAGCACTGAAAATCAAGGTTAGTTCAGAGGGGTCGCCTCGCGACCAAACACTGACTCATAGTGCATAAAGTCAATAACCTTCTCTCCCGTATGTTTCCGCCTGATATGCTGGGTCAGGTTGCTTCGTTGCCTGAATGCCTGACCGCACTCTTCGCATCTGTACGGCTTTTCTCCAGTGTGCGTCAACATGTGCATGCGGGCAGAAGCGGCGCTGCTGAACGTGCGGCGACATATTTCGCAGTGACTAGGGGTACGAACGCACACCCTTCCCGTTCTGATGCGTTTCTTTTTCACTGGAACACTTCCATCTTGGCTCTGGCTCGCTTCTAAAGGGACCATCTACGTCTGGTGATCCACATGGATTGAGTTAGAAATGGACACACTGACTTTCATGGTTCAACTGCGGCTATTCGTCTTACACGATAGTACGACGCGCTTTCTCAACCCTTCCCCAGAATAGCGCATGCAGTAAGTTGAGAAAGCGTGTCGTACCAAGGAGCTCCTTGGTCGTACTATCGTGTAAGACGAATAAAACTGGGAAGGGTTGGGGGCGATGGATGAAAAGGAAAAGAATGGATCTTGCAACATTTTCGTCGTTCTTTCCATGTGGAATAGGAAAAGCAAGAAAATGGTAGCAGGCCGAAACACAGTACCACGTATGTTGGCCGCTAATACCATGAAAGTCGCGATCTGAAGTAAAAAAGAAGAATGTCCACGTTTTGTCGAAACCTCGCAAACATACGTCCATGTAATTCCGAAAAAAACATGGACGTATGTTTGCGAGGTTTCGACAAAACATGGACATTCTTCTTTTTACTTCAGATCGCGACTTTCTGAGTAATACACTGGGAACAAGACTCATCCATTTCAAATCAATTATTGCCAGAATGACCACGTAGATGACCCCTCCTAAAGCCTCCACTGCTCTCGTTGGTTCCGGTAAGGGCAGCCATCTTTTGTTCTTTCTTCTGCGAACGACAAGAAGCGACGGTTTTCCCTTTTCCTTCACTCTAGTAATGGTGATCAGCTTTCTCCTAGCAGAGCTGAACAGGCGTTGCTTCAACTCGTCTTTACTGCGTCGCTGCACAAACGACGGTCGTGTTTGCGTTTCGTGAGGCTCCATCATCTCTGCTTCAACTTCCTCTGGTGCAACATCATCTGTACCGGTTGACCCAACAACTGCTGCATTCTTCTTCGCCTTGGCCGCAGCCTCAACTTTCTCGGTTGACCCAATTCCTCGCTCCGTCTTCCTTTCTTCTCCACATTGCATTACGAGTTCCCATACGTCATCCACGGCCTGTATTTTCTCCGCTGCATCTTTCCCTTCAATCTTCAACTCCACTTGCCTGAAGTGGGCAACTGACACCAATAGGTCACGCAATTCCATTACGAGATCTCGGGATATGTGGGACATATTTTGAAGATGCGCAGAAAGCATGTGATTCGCCAAAATTTTCCTTGATGGAGGTGATGATGGGGCTTGTCGAGTTTTTCTGGAGGTTTTTGTTGGAGTCTGGCCACAGAAGCAGCAGTGAATCATGGTGGAGAAACGTCTCGCAACTAAAAGCAGACAAAACCATATCAAAACTTTGAAGGGAACCGTGGGGTAAATCCGAATAGTGCTGGTTCTGAACACACACAAGTGTCTTGATATCAGCTTATGACCAAAAAACTGTGTATAGAGAAAAAAACCACAT
Organism: Epsilonema sp. ZAB3_2; assembly: GCA_030247985.1. Classification (NCBI taxonomy): domain Eukaryota; kingdom Metazoa; phylum Nematoda; class Chromadorea; order Desmodorida; family Epsilonematidae; genus Epsilonema; species Epsilonema sp. ZAB3_2. The sequence goes on along the minus strand of JASAMW010005580.1, from coordinate 4,851 downwards.
GCCGCGTTCAATATACGTCCGTACATTCGACGTATCTAGGAGTACACGGTCGTTTGTGGTGTGTCATGTAATCCTATAGTCTGGCCAGTAGGAGTTTGGCATGGCATTTAGGGCGCGTTGTGTAATTTAGCACAGGGTCCCACCACTGATTTTCTCAGGTGCTCACAGATCAACAGTTTTTACTCACTTTACCACTGAAAAATTGGCCAAAACTGAATAAACTCCATATGGCAGACTCAATAAGCCAAAATCAAAATTCACAATTTCTTTTGGTCAACTAAGTTTACCACTTCCAAAATATTATTTTGGCACTGGCAAACCATAAAAATTCATGGATTTGAAAGTGGTAAACTAAATTTTGATTTTGGTTTACTGAATCTGCCATATAGATGTTACTCAGTTTTTGGCCAATTTTGCAGTGGAAAAGTGAGTTTACTATAGTACAAATTATAATTCTGGGACCCATGCATTATTTATCTCAGGATCTAGCCAACGTAGCTCAAAGCGGTTAAAAATCTCTCGATAACTTTAGCTCGCCTGGAAAATAAAAAAAACCGCATGCGTCTGCGTCCCTCTGTGTCGAGTAATCGCCAAATTCCTTAAGTACTAAAAATGTACACTTTTTTCGATTATTCAACATAACTGAACAAGCCGCAAATACTTTTTCATTAAAAGTAGCCTATCCTATGTAGAATTTGATGCAGATTTCAAAAATAGTATTTGTGTTTCAAAAAATTTAACCTCTACCCAAAAATTGTCAAAAATATACAAATTTTGCAAAATTATATACTAGGGGTTAAATTTTTTTAAAACACCGATACTGTTTTTGAAATCTACCCCAAATTTTACATAGGAAAGGCTACTTTTAATGAAAAAATTTTTGCGGCTTGTTCATTTATGCTGAATAATCGAAAAAAGTGTACCTTTTTAGTACATTTTTAGTACTTAAGGAATTTGGCGATTTCTCGACACAGAGGGCACGTAGACGCATGCGGTTTTTTTTATTTTCCAGGCGAGCTAAAGTTATCGAGAGATTTTTAACCGCTTTGAGCTACGTTGGCTAGATCCTGAGATAAATAATGCATGGGTCCCAGAAATATAATTTGTACTATACTTATAAACCTATATGAGTTTCTTCCAAGTTATAGCGATCGCAAAACGAGATTCTGTAAACAACGCAACGCGCCTTAAATGCCATGCCAAACTCCTACTGGCCAGACTATAGACACGTCGGACGTACGAACGTATGGTGAACATAAACGCGGCAAAACCCCTTCCTACTTATAGTTGTCCCGTTTCACCCTACAATACCCTTTGAACAATCCAAAACGGTAGCAAAATCTGCTCGCAAATCTTAGCGAGAAATATTTCCAAAATAATGCCAAACACGTCAGAGTGAAAGCATTTATCATTCAAGCAAAGTATCAAAGCATAAAAATTGCACAGCACCCATTCGTACCAACCAACCAGCACGATGAATTCCAAAACTATCATCACTATTCCCCAGCATACTCTGGGTGCTTCTTCATATGTGCCTTCAAAGTTTCAAACTGACTCCCTGAATGAAGGATGCATGACAGAGGTGACATCGATAAACCTTTTCTCCCGTGTGAATTCTCTCGTGGTACATCCGTGTCTTTGGTCGGGCGAATGGCTTACCGCAGTGACGACAGAGGTAAGGCTTTTCACCTGTACGTATGCGAACGTGTTGATCCATAAGGGTCGCTTGCACAACAGGGGTAAATAAATATTTTGCACCTTGCCCGTTCCCATACTTATCCATTTGACATGAAACATCAAACTTACGAGTTCTTAAAAAAGCGCACCTCAAAATGCTTCCAGAATGAAAAATCAAAATCACAGGTGTTTGTAACATATCTCCTTTCCATCATTGTGGCAAGATGCAAAGTAATTCTGCGTGCAACCGACCCAATAGACTGTTTCTTCGCAAACGTTTTGTCACAGTATGAACAAGGAAAGGGCTTCACTCCAGTGTGCGTGATGTAATGCGATGAACGTAATTATCTGCGTTGGCGTTCGCGTCGACGGTAACGCAGCGTCAACGTCGGCGTTCAGCGTCCGTTGTGAACGGGGCGTGATGCCGCATTCACATCATTTTCGCCTGGTTCCGCAAGCGTTTTTACAGCAGCCATCGCTTCCTCTGTATCTGCAGAAGCAGGCGGTAGGCTTGCCTGTTGAATCCACTTCTTATTTTTTCGCTGGGTGCGTACTATTACCGACGAGCCTTGTTGCTTGGCTTTTTCCTTCGTTCGAGCGATGGTGATTAGCTTCTTCTTGCCAGAGCTGATCAGTTTACGCTTCAAAGAATCCTTGTCCGTTCTTGGTGAGGCGCTTCTAGCTTCTTCAATACCAACAATTTGCTGCTCCACCACTGCATAATTATCCACTTCTCCTTCCACATCAACTTTCTCATCTGATCCAACATCCTCGCTTTCCACATTTTCAGGCGCATCAACTTTCCGAGTGAGTTGCCCCGGAAACTTTTCCTTTTTTCGTCCGCCTTCCAACTGCTGCTGATGCATCAAGTTTACGAGTTGACCCAGCCTCATCAGCTTCTTTTCTGTCGCCCTTCCTTTGCAATCCACAGGCCACAACCAGATCCCAAACTGCATCCAGTGCGCGCATTTCCTCATCTTTCCCTTCCAATTTCCACTCCATTTGTTTCATCTGGGCTGCTGAGATTAGGAAGGAATGCATTTCCGCAAAGATTTCTTGGGAAATGTGGGTAAATTCCTGGAGATGAGAGGTGAAAATGTGGTTCTCCAGTGCTTTCGATGAGCTGGAAACATTCTTCCGAAGCTTCCTGACGGATCTTCTTGGAGATGGGGAACAGAAACAGCACTGCATGATCGCTTCGCCAATATGTATCTGAAGTTCCATTGAGCAGCACAAACAAACGCAAACAAACGCAAACAGACAGGGTACCACGGGGTAAACCCGACCATGGAAAAATCCGGCCACCTAAGCTTCAGGGCTGCTTATCTAAGCAATCAATGGATCGATTGAGAGGAATTGTGACTCTCCTCTTTCAAATGAGCTATTTGGTACACAATTTGCTGAAAGAGCAAGTTCACAGGAACACAGGTGACGGGGGTTACCCCATGGCCGGGTTTACCCCATAGTACCCTAAATCACATAATTTGCAAACAGGTAGGCTATTTGCTCGATATCAACGAGCTGTGACACAATCAAGATGCCAACGTTTCATCGCAAATGCTTTACTGTGCTTGTGCATCAAGCATGAATACAGCAATACAGACAGACAACGCATCTGCATCAACACAGAGTACAGTACAGACAGACATACCATACGTGATGCATTTGAATGTGCTTTCACTTACAAATTTCAGTATTCTTGCTCATGCAACTGCATGTGTTCATTCAGTTGCTTCTTGAATCGAAAGCTTTGCCCGCATATCTGCAATACGCACACGCATACACCAAGAATCCATCATGAAGGAACCATCATGATGACATAGAGTAGAGTGAGTATAGCAAAACCCACCCATGGGGTAAATCAGTCCATCTTTAAAAATAATTTACCCCCTTATTCGAAACATGGCTCTCAAAATGTACTATCTTCCCCATACTGTATGTATGTATGTAGTATGTAGATAAACAATAAACAATGTTTGGCCAGATGGGGTAACCGTAAAATATGGGCGTATTTGTCCCATGATGGACAGTTTTCCCCCACGCTACCCTACCCTATGTAGGGTACTGTGGGGGTAAACTAAGCCATGGGAAAATCCGGTCACCTAAGTTTCAAAGCTGCATATCTCAGCAGCCAATGGACCGATTAAGGCAAGCATGCTATCAATCGATTCCATGAACTTTCCTCTTTCAAATGAGCTATTCGGTTCATCATTTGCTGAAACAGTAAGTTAAAAGGAGCTTAGGTGGCCGGATTTACCCCATAGTACCACCCTAATATAAAATTTTACCTCGCAATTCTCATATTTGCCTTCCCCGTGCGTTAGCAGATGTCGGCGCAATTTTTGCGCAGCTCTAAAGCGCGAGCCACATAGCTGGCATTCGTACGGGCGTTGGTCAAGGTGGATTCGCATGTGTGCGTTGATGCTGGTACGAAATCTGAACGTTTTCCCGCACACCGTGCACGAGTAGGGATTCGCCCCCGTGTGCATGTTCATGTGGTCCTTAAGAGGCTGGCTCGTCACGGAGCTGTAGTCGCACAAGTCGCATTTGTACCGCTGCAAAAGAGAGGAAAAAATGGATACTCTGGCTACTGTAATGTTTGGTGTACAACCCGATATTTTGCAAAACCCGACAGAGTATACCCCGAGCAAAGCAAATTGGTCGACGTTGTATTCTGGGGACCAAATTTCAGCTGGATATCTACTACAGGGATCGGGTAATACACAAAACTTTACAGTACATGACCTTCCGTGCACAAACACAGATTATTGCGGTTGGACAGAGTCGGGTATCATTGGGTAAACCCGGCCGGTGAGATGAGTGGTGGGGTAAACAAGGCCACTCACGTAGAAAGAGAACGGTATTGAAGGTGGTCGGGTTCACGGCCGCGTTTACCCTTCAGTACCCTACTCGTACGCTTAGTATATCGTCCAACTTAGCCAGGGACACACAGAAAAAACCATGCAAAATCAATGTTTGGAGCATTCGCTGTCATCGCACAAAATTGCTGGTCAAGACAATTCAGTGTTTACTTGTACAACCTTTGAAACATCAGCTGGTTTGCAGCAAATTTTAATGCCAACACAAAATAAGTCCTCCCTGCTTTTCGCTTTTCCCCACAGTACGCGTACTGTTGATTCTGCTTTGAGAAGAAAACTTGAATCGAGAAGGAAA
>JASAMW010005579.1:0-15710 GCA_030247985.1 Epsilonema sp. ZAB3_2 | reverse complement strand
ATGTATTCATTCATTCATATTGTTTCTCCAAAAAGAGGCTTTCAATCATTTGGCAGTAAAAAGTGGGTTGAAAAAGCTCAAAATTGCAATTTTGAAAGGAAGGGGATAATGTTCACTACCAATACTGTACTGTATTCTAACTCAAAATTTTACCAAGTAAATGGCAAACTCTCAAATTATAGGCCTACATGGACAAAATTTGAGCAGTAGTCAATACATATATGGTGAAATCTAAAAAATCTGATTCATGTTCTCTGTTGTATTTCTCACGACTGGTGTAGTATTTTAACTCGAAATTTTTACCAAGTAAAGTAAATGGCAAACGCTCAGAAATATGTGGGCAAAATTTGAGCAAAATAGGTCCAGGGTAACCTATTGAAGTCATTCATATAGAAATAGTTCAGAGAAAATCACCCTGTACCTCCCACTGGAACAGGCACACCTTTGACAAGACTGCATGAGATGTTCATGCAACGTCAATGGAGAGATGTTATTAAAGTACCAGACCGTATGTATGTTTGAATATGTACTGTAATGTTTCGTGTATGGCCCCCTGGGGCAATTATGATCGGTAAACCCCGATTAGGGGGGGTATATTCGAGAGGGGGCTATCTATTGGGGGTCATCAGCACTTTGGAAAATTTCAGTAAGTAAAAAGTAATTACGTAGGTACTTTTTAGAAGGGCAAAATACTGGCGCTGCTGGATTGCCAGTAAAAGGTAAAACCCTGCCAGTAACCAGTAAGTAAAAAAGTAAAAACAAGAATTTTATCACCCCTTTTTATACTGAAAATAGTGGTGTTTGGAAGGCCAAGAGCAAGCTAGAAAGAGAGAAAGTGCGTCCTTCAAAGCATGTTTGAATTCTCATGCAAGTACCCTATCGGCAAATATGGTCGTCCATGATGCTCTATCATCCATTCAGTCGAACAAAAACGCATAAAAATTTTTTCAGCAGCAATTTAGCCTGTATTAGTCGAAATTTCTTACCTTTTTACTTGTCACAAGGAGCTATAAGTAGAGGATACGTCACTCCAGCAAATTTCGGGCGGAGACAGTGTCCGGACGTTCGCGTGATTTAGCTTCCGGTTTTCTAAGGTCTGTGCCATGCTATAGAGCCCAAATCAAGCCAAACTCAGATCATACATATACTCCAACTTTCTTCGATCTTTTCAATGGCGGGGTCGGCGTTAACCCATCCCCAACTGGTGTCCCCGCCTACCTACGATCCAGCCTTATAACTTCTGTAATACAGTAAATATCAAGCTGAAATTTTGTCCCAGAAACCCAAGAATATGCCAGTGGGCAAAACTTGAGCCAGATAGCAACTAGGAATGAAATTACATTGGAAATGTGGACCCCGTTCCCCTCCGCACTGAGCGTGGTTTTTGGACTAAAACTTCTGCTGAGCATGCAAGCAGCCACCAACATGAAATATGGCGGAACAATAATGGCTGAACGTCGTAATGGTCCAGAACACAAAGAATACAAAAATGGCGATACCCCCAAAAACCCAAAAGCGCAAGCAAAGCGGCACGACTCAAATGTCTGAAAAATGTGGTCCATTTTTCAGCTCTTTTGGCAGATTGGCTCTTTTGCATGGCTTTCTTGGGTTCTGGGTTAAAATTTGAGCTTGATATCTCCTGTAATACAAAATTATTGGCTGGACATTAGGTAGGTTTACGTGGGACACCCGTAAGATGGCCGAAAATGGCCGTTTTTCAAGCTTCCTAAATTAGGGTATTTTGCAGGCCTCGGCGCAACACGCACAGAGCCAGCCAAACGCTGTCCTTCCTCAAATTCCACCACAAAGGGTCCAAAGCCCCCAGTGGTGGTGTTAACTCCTTCCCCACCACACTGGCAACCTGAGAAATTGTTGAAAAACTGCCTTTTCAAATGCATTTCTACCAAAAATCCACCCTAGGCAATATGCAAAGTTGGAACGGGCATCCTAACCCCCGGGCTGCAGGAGTCCTGAGGGGCAAGCAGAGGGGGGCAGGCATAGGGGGGGGGGGGCGCCTGTTGAGAGGGTGGCGCAGAGGCATATTTTTTAGGCCAAAAGCACGTGTTTTAGGGCATAATTGAGGTCAAACCAGGGTTATTCTAGTACAATACCCTACCCTAGTATCTTATAGCACTTAGATTGGTGTCAAAGTGCCTAGTGTAGGTTATGACAGCTTAAGTGGTTTTTCCATGTATCCCACAAATGGGGCTATGCATAGGGGAGGCTATGATAGGGCATTTTTTATGTTTTGTCATATGGGGCGATGCAAGGGGGGGGGGGGGGGGGCTATGCATAGGGGGGGGGGGGGGGGGTTTAAGGCCTGATATAATCGGTACCCGATAGTTTAGCGTACACCAAAAATGAAAGTGGTTTTTCCATTTTAACACATACTCCCATATCTGGCGTCATGTGTTTGCAACAGACTTCCTCGTGTCGGGTCCGCGCGCCCGGCCGTTTGGGGGTGACGAACGACAACAACCGACACACCCATATAAACGGACACAAACGAACAACAACACAAACTAATACAGTCCTACAACAACGAACGAGTTGTTGCCAACAATGACGCCAGGTCGGGGTATGGGTTAGGCCTGATATACCCGATTCCATGGAAAAGTGTAATTCCAAAAGCAATTTTTTTGGTGAAGAATCAGGTATTCTGTCCTAATTTTATGCGTAGATCTCAAAAATGACCTTAATTTTTAAAATTATTCCATTTTTAAGGCCTAATATACCCGATTTTTTACTTTTTGATCACAAAAATGGCATAAAAAGAGGCTGCTTAGGCCTTAAATGGAAAAATTTAAAAAAGTAAGGTCACTTTTGAAATCTACGCATAAAATTAGGTCCGGTACCTGATTTTTAAAAAAAATTGCTTTTAGTACACTTTTCCAATCGAAACACATGAAAAATCGGGTTTATCAGGCCTTAAACGTGGGATAATGGAAGAACCACTTTCATTTTTGAAATCTACGCATAAAACTAGGGTAGGGTACTCTAATTTTCTCTGCTTGACTGCACTAGGGTGGCATACTTGGGTAGAAATGCATTAGAAAAGACAGTTTTTCATCAATTTCTCAGGTTGCCAGTGTGGTGAAGGAGTTAACACCACCACTGGGGACTTTGGACCCTTTGTGGTGGAATTTGAGAAGGACAGCATTTGGCTGGCTCTGTGCGTGTTGCGCCGTGGCCTGCAAAATTCCCTAATTTTGCCAAAAAGCTGAAAAACGGCCATTTTCGGCCATACTAGTTGGGGATGGGTTAACGCCGACCCCACCATTGAAAAGATCGAAGAAAGTTGGGGTATATGTATGATCTGAGTTTGGCTTGATTTGGGCTCTATGGCATGGCACAGAACTTAGAAACCGGAAGCTAAATCACGAGAACGTCCGGACACTGTCTCCGCTCGATATTTGGGGGAGTGACGTCTCCTCTACTTATAGCTCCTTGCTTGTCATAAAATTTGCCAGTACCAGTAAAAAATTTTCTGTTGCCAGTAAAGTAAAAGTAAAGTGTCACGCGTGGCTGCCAGTAAAAGTAAGGTAAAAGTAGTTACTGGCAGCAAAATTTTTGCCAGTAAGCCAATAAAAGTACCGGTAATTTACTGGTGACCCCCAATAGGCTATACACGAAACATTACAGTACCATTCATGTTGAAAATAAAATCAGGCAATCTTACTGTGAACAAGATCTTCTTAGGTTGTGTTGGAGACTCCGGCGTGCTCATTCCCACTACAACAACAGGTGCAGACACGTCGAAGTTCAGTGTAGAAAATGTCCAATACATATGCACAGCTTCTGGGGAAACAGTCACAGCAACTGCTCTATGTAAGAATAAACAATGCTTTACTGATACCAAATGAAATGAGTGGTATTATTCAACAAACTGCACCACTACTATTGCTGATGTTCTAGACTGTCTCACACCAAATAGGGCTTCTATCAATGCTGGCAATAGTGTGATGGAATCATCTGTCATGTACACCTGTGTGAGAGGCACCAACAATATTCTGACCAGAGGATACCAAGATACGGTGACTTACTGCACCACAGGACTCTGCAGAAATAATCCTGCCAAATATCGCAAACCATGCAGCAAGACATGTGGTGAGGAATACACATTAAAAAGAAGTTCCATCATGAAAGAGTCATGATGAAACCAACATAACATTCCAATTGTGTCCTAAAACAGAGAATCTTCCTGAATGCATGGACTCAGAAGGTGCTTCATGCGAGCCCTATAAGGAACGATACTGCAGCAGAACATGGTTCAGGAATCTCTGCTTGAACACTTGTGGGGACTGTGTCAACGGAAAATTTAGACCGCAACGTATGAATGAGAACTTTCACATTGTTTTTGACATACCGTATTTTTGGGTGTACGTACTGTATATCCCCCTGAGTATATCCCCCCAGTGTATAACACTATAACCCCCATTGGCAAAACATAAATTTTATCCTATGTACAGAGTGTCCCGAAATAAACCGGCCACCTTTCCGGGCATGTAACTCTGGAACGACACTTGAGATTTTCATGCGGTTTTTTTATTTTGTAGTCAAGGCTTCAACTGAGATCTGTACAAAATTTCAGCTATTTGGTCCACATACTTCGGAAATTACGACGGTTTGAATCTCGAAGTTCAAAATCGACGTTTTTCTTCAGTATGGAGAAAAATTCAGCCTTAAGTTTTCAAGATACCCTGTTCCATGCGTTTGCTATGGTGGAATTGGGGTTACTGCGTGAGATTCACATTTCCTAGCAGACTTTGGGACTTCTTCTTCATTACGAGACTAATTATGTCTTGGACCCATGCACAATAGACCACTAAATTGGCACTACCAGTTAGAAAAACCCTCGTTTTTGACCGCCGGAGAAAGAAGGTGTTTGAGCACTTTCCACTGGGCGTACGAAGCTAAAATTTTGTACACATCTCAGTTAAAGCCTTGGCTACAAGATAAAAAAAACCGCATGAAAATCTCAAGTGTCGTTCCAGAGTTACATGCCCGGAAAGGTGGCCGGTTAATTTCGGGACACCCTGTATATCCCCCCTGGTGTATAACCCCCCATCTACACTGGAAGGTACCTAACCTACCTATGTAAGCTGGTCATAAGCTAGCTATAGCTTCCCCTACACCATGCTACTACCTATGCCTATAAGCTTAGGAGACCATGTCTTATGCTAGAATAACCCTGTTTTAACCACGATTATGCCCTAAAACACGTACTTTTGACGTCAAAAACATGCCTCTACACACCTCTCAGAAACATAAATTTTGTCCCATGTATATCCCCCCAGTGTATAACCCCCATCAGACATCTCGATTTTTGTATAGCCCCGGCTATACACCCAAAAATACGGTACTTAACTCAAGATAGTCATGCTCGTGCACCTAACTCCATTACAAAGAAAACTAATCACAAAAAGTTATGCAATGTTGTGACTTCAAAAAGCCTTATGTAACTACATTAAGACAATCTGGTATTTTCAGCAAACACAGCAGCACCTCTACGCTCAGCTCAAACACCACCGCGTGACACATTGGTTTACCCCAAGTGTTCTGTACAACTGTGTGAGAATTATCAAAAATATCGAAAATACTGTGAAAGAACATGTGGTAAGATGAGGCAGTGCCTACAGATGCTCAGAAAGTGGCGTTTGTTTGTAGCATCACACTCTTGACTGATGAACATGTGCATTTATCAAACATCTGTTGTTAGCTGATTTTGAATTTGAAGATTCAAGCAGAATAAGAAACGGAGCCTGCCAGATATATGCCAGCACCTATTGCAGAGTCAGTTGGTTCAAAGATAGCTGTACAAGAAGTTGCAATGCATGCTGATTTGAAATGCATGCTGATTTGATTTTATGATGAACGCATGACCTAGTTGTAAACAAATTCTTTCATCTTGACACCTCCTATGACAGTAAAAGAATGCAGTGCATTGTGTCAAATCAAGAAATTGAAATCATCAGCGTTGAACTCTGGCTTCCGAGAGTGCTGTTAGCTGGAGCATGTTGCTTTTGCCAATGCTGCATGCCTCCACCAAACTGTTTGGTATTGTTCTGTTCTGCCAACTGCAAGGAGTGGCCAAAACTTTCATATGCCATCAGTTTAGAATTCTTCTGCAATTTGTGTCGGCACCAAGCCACCGTAATAAAAAGCACTAAGCCAACGAGAAAATGAATCAGAAGAAACACCACTTGAACTGCAGAAAATGCACTGCTTGCAATGTCATCAGAATATCTTGTCCAGAAGTAGACCACTTCTTCCAACTGAAACCCCAGCATCCCTGCTTTCGCCACCAGGTAAATGTATAGTCCATGCAGAATATGGCGATCCCAGTGCCGCAATTCATTCAGGCGCAAGCACATGGCAGGAAAAGAATACAAAAGAGTAGTGAGAGTACAGCAAAATAATCCTGGATCAGTAGTCTGGTCAAAGTCACAATTGAGCCAGTAAACTTAGAACGCATTCCAACACTACGATGGTCCTCAGCACATGTGCAAACCACAACCCCTCTTTTAGCTCATTTGATCAATCATAAATCACCTCACTTCTAAAAAAAAAAAAAAATAACACACCAAAAAAAAAAAAAAAAAAAAAAAAAAAAAAATAATTTGTTGGCTGAAATATAAAAAAAAAAATAAAAAAAAAAAAAAAAAAAAAAAATAAAAAAACAAAAAAAAGCATGTGACCAGGACAAAATTACAAAAAAAAAAAAAAAAAAAAAAAAAAAAAAAAAAATTAAAGGGCAGATGCGGCAAAGATTTTCCCATAGTGAAGGCTGAGATCATTTTTAAATTTTCCTTTGGTCAAGGTACGTAGTTTTTTATGCTGAATTGATTTCACCCCCATGTATCGACGCATTTTGCCTCCTTGTAGAGAAACCCCACTTATACGGATGGCTTCGAACGCCCGTTTGTTCTTGTCAGCGCCTCACTTCCTGCGTCGTTTAGAATCTGCGCGCGTTGTCGTCCGCGCGCGCGTCGTCGTCCGCTCTCACGTTCTAAATGACGCAGGAAGTGAGGCGTTGACAAGAACAAACGGGCGTTCGAAGCCATCCGTATAAGTGGGGTTTCTCTACAAGGAGGCAAAATCGCGTCGAGACATGGGGGTGAAATCAATTCAGCATAAAAAACTACGTATACTGACCGAAGGAAAATTTAAAAATCGATCTCAGCCTTCACTATGGGAAAATCTTTGCCGCATCTGCCCTTTAACTTAAAAGCAAAACTGGTTGGGTTTTGGCTGTCCTGTCCAGTCCACATCTCACCTGAGTGATGGGTATGGTTACGTACATATAAGGAATGTGCACTTGTGCATTCAGTGTTCCGTACAGCACACACATTGGTGTGAGAATGAAAACCAGAATGAATGTTCTCCTGCTGCATGCACAGCATATTATGAAGCAGCAACTTTGTCTTCTTTCTAATGCTGTACAATTTGAAATTATCCGGAGTTGGGTGTGTTTTTGTTGCATTCTGCCTGTAAAATAATCTATTATATCAGAAGTGAGGTGATTTATGATTGATCAACATGCAGCCTAAACGAAGCAGGGAGTTGAATGCGGAATTTGCACATGTGCTGAGGACCATTGTAGTGTTGGAATGCGTTCTAAGTTTACTGGCTCTAATTGTGACTTTGACCAGACTACTGATCCAGGACTATTTTGCTGTACTCTCACTACTCTTTTGTATTCTTTTCCTGCCATGTGCTTTGCGCCTGAATGAATTGCGGCACTGGGATCGCCATATTCTGCATGGACTATACATTTACCTGGTGGCGAAAGCAGGGATGCTGGGGTTTCAGTTGGAAGAAGTGGTCTACTTCTGGACAAGATATTCTGATGACATTGCAAGCAGTGCATTTTCTGCAGTTCAAGTGGTGTTTCTTCTGATTCATTTTCTCGTTGGCTTAGTGCTTTTTATTACGGTGGCTTGGTGCCGACACAAATTGCAGAAGAATTCTAAACTGATGGCATATGAAAGTTTTGGTCACTCCTTGCAGTTGGCAGAACAGAACAATACCAAACAGTTTGGTGAAGGCATGCAGCATTGGCAAAAGCAACATGCTCCAGCTAACAGCACTCTCGGAAGCCACAGTTCAACGCTGATGATTTCAATTTCTTGATTTGACACAATGCACTGCATTCTTTTACTGTCATAGGAGGTGTCAAGATGAAAGAATTTGTTTACAACTAGGTCATGCGTTCATCATAAAATCAAATCAGCATGCATTTCAAATCAGCATGCATTGCAACTTCTTGGACAGCTATCTTTGAACCAACTGACTCTGCAATAGGTGCTGGCATATCTCTGGCAGGCTCCGTTTCTTATTCTGCTTGAATCTTCACATTCAACATCAGCTAACAACAGATGTTTGATAAATGCACATGTTCATCAGTCAAGAGTGTGATGCTACAAACAAACGCCACTTTCTGAGCATCTGTAGGCACTGTTCATCTTACCACATGTTCTTGCACAGTATTTTCGATATTTTTGATAATTCTCACACAGTTGTACAGAACACTTGGGGTAAACCAATGTGTCACGCGGTGGTGTTTGAGCTGAGCGTAGAGGTGCTGCTGTGTTTGCTGAAAATCCCAAGTCTCTTTAGTTACATAAGGCTTTTTGAAGTCACAACATTGCATAACTTTTTGTGATTAGTTTTTTTTGTAATGGAGTTAGGTGCACGAGCATGACTATCTTGAGTTAAGTACCGTATTTTTGGGTGTATAGCCGGGGCTATACAAAAATCGAGATGTCTGATGGGGGTTATACACTGGGGGGATATACATGGGACAAAATTTATGTTTCTGAGAGGTGTGTAGAGGCATGTTTTTGACGTCAAGAGTACGTGTTTTAGGGCATAATCGTGGTTAAAACAGGGTTATTCTAGCATAAGACATGGTCTCCTAAGCTTATAGGCATAGGTAGTAGCATGGTGTAGGAGAAGCTATAGCTAGCTTATGACCAGCTTACATAGGTAGGTTAGGTACCTTCCAGTGTAGATGGGGGGTTATACACCAGGGGGGATATACAGGGTGTCCCGAAATAAACCGGCCACCTTTCCGGGCATGTAACTCTGGAACGACACTTGAGATTTTCATGCGGTTTTTTTTTATCTTGTAGCCAAGGCTTTAACTGAGATGTGTACAAAATTTTAGCTTCGTACGCCCAGTGGAAGGTGCTCAAACACCTTCTTTCTCCGGCGGTCAAAAACGAGGGTTTTTCTAACTGGTAGTGCCAATTTAGTGGTCTATTGTGCATGGGTCCAAGACATAATTAGTCTCGTAATGAAGAAGAAGTCCCAAAGTCTGCTAGGAAATGTGAATCTCACGCAGTAACCCCAATTCCACCATAGCAAACGCATGGAACAGGGTATCTTGAAAACTTAAGGCTGAATTTTTCTCCATACTGAAGAAAAACGTCGATTTTGAACTTCGAGATTCAAACCGTCGTAATTTCCGAAGTATGTGGAGCAAATAGCTGAAATTTTGTGCAGATCTCAGTTGAAGCCTTGACTACAAAATAAAAAACCGCATGAAAATCTCAAGTGTCGTTCCAGAGTTACATGCCCGGAAAGGTGGCCGGTTTATTTCGGGACACTCTGTACATAGGACAAAATTTATGTTGTGCCAATGGGGGTTATAGTTTTATACACTGGGGGATATACGCAGGGGGATATACAGTACGTACACCCAAAAATACGGTATGTCAAAAACAATGTGAAAGTTCTCATTCATACGTTGCGGTCTAAATTTTCCGTTGACACAGTCCCCACAAGTGTTCAAGCAGAGATTCCTGAACCATGTTCTGCTGCAGTATCGTTCCTTATAGAGCTCGCATGAAGCACCTTCTGAGTCCATGCATTCAGGAAGATTCTCTGTTTTAGGACACAATTGGAATGTTATGTTGGTTTCATCATGACTCTTTCATGATGGAACTTCTTTTTAATGTGTATTCCTCACCACATGTCTTGCTGCATGGTTTGCGATATTTGGCAGGATTATTTCTGCAGAGTCCTGTGGTGCAGTAAGTCACCGTATCTTGGTATCCTCTGGTCAGAATATTGTTAGTGCCTCTCACACAGGTGTACATGACAGATGATTCCATCACACTATTGCCAGCAGTGATAGAAGCCTTATTTGGTGTGAGACAGTCTAGAACATCAGCAATTGGTGCAGTTTGTTGAATAATACCACTCATTTCATTAATTTGGCAACATTAGTGGTGCAGTTTGTTGAATAATACCACTCATTTCATTTGGTATCAGTAAAGCATTGTTTATGTTTACATTGAGCAATTGCTGTGACGTTATCCCGAGATATTTCTGTGCAAATGTATTGGACATTTTCTACACTGAACTTCGACGTGTCTGCACCTGTTGTTGTAGGGCGAATGAGCACGTCGGAGTCTCCAACACAACCTAAGAAGATCTTGTTCACAGTAAGATTGCCTGATTTTATTTTCAACATGAATGGTACTGTAATGTTTCGTGTATAGCCTATTGGGGGTCACCAGTAAATTACCGGTACTTTTACTGGCTTACTGGCAAAAATTTTGCTGCCAGTAACTACTTTTACTGGCAGCCACGCTTGACACTTTACTTTTACTTTACTGGCAACAGAAAATTTTTTACTGGTACTGGCAAATTTTATGACAAGCAAGGAGCTATAAGTAGAGGAGACGTCACTCCCCCAAATATCGAGCGGAGACAGTGTCCGGACGTTCACGTGATTTAGCTTCCGGTTTCTAAGGTCTGTGCCATGCCATTGAGCCCAAATCAAGCCAAACTCAGATCATACATATACCCCAACTTTCTTCGATCTTTTCAATGGTGGGGTCGGCGTTAACCCATCCCCAACTAGTATGGCCGAAAATGGCCGTTTTTCAGCTTTTTGGCAAATTTAGGGTATCTTACTGGCCTCAGCGCAACACGCACAGAGCCAGCCAAATGCTGTCCTTCTCAAATTCCACCACAAAGGGTCCAAAGTCCCCAGTGGTGGTGTTAACTCCTTCCCCACACTTGCATCCTGAGAAATTGTGGTAAAACTGTCTTTTCTAATGCATTTCTACCCAAGTATGCCACCCTAGTGCAGTCAAGCAGAGAAAATTAGAGTACCCTACCCTAGTTTTATGCGTAGATTGCAAAAATGAAAGTGGTTCTTCCATTATCCCACGTTTAAGGCCTGATAAACCCGATTTTTCATGTGTTTCGATTGGAAAAGTGTACTAAAAGCAATTTTTTTTAAAAATCAGGTACCGGACCTAATTTTATGCGTAGATTTCAAAAGTGACCTTACTTTTTAAATTTTTCCATTTTTAAGGCCTAAGCAGCCTCTTTTTATGCCATTTTTTGTGATCAGAAAAGTAAAAAATCGGGTATATTAGGCCTTAAAAATGGAATAATTTAAAAATTAAGGTCATTTTTGAAATCTACGCATAAAATTAGGACAGGGTAACTGATTTTCAAAAAATTTGCTTTTGGTACACTTTTCCATTCTGAAACACATGAAAATCGGGTATATCAGGCCTTAACACATACCCCGACCTGGCGTCATTGTTGGCAACAACTCGTTCGTTTGTTGTCGGTTTTGTTGTCCGTTTTGTTGTTTGTTGTTCGTTTTGTTGTCCGTTTTATATGGGTGTTGTCGGTTTTGTTGTCGTTCGTCAACACCCCTATAAAAACGGACAACAAAACGGACAACAAACAAGAAAACGGACAACAAAACCGACAACAAATGAAGGAAGTTGTTGCCAACAATGACGCCAGATCGGAGTATGTGTTAAAATGGAAAAACCACTTTCATTTTTGAAATCTACGCATAAAACTAGGGTAGGGTACCGTATTTACCTGTGCATAGCCCCCCCCCCCCCCCCTATGCATAGCCCCCCCCCCCCCCCTATGCATAGCCCCATATTGGCAAAACATAAAAAATGCCCTATGCATAGCCCCCCCCTATGCATAGCCCCATATGTATTGTAGGGTACCTGAACCTACCTACATAAGCTGGTCATAACCTACACATAGGCACTCCCACACCAAGCTAAGATGCCTATAAGCCTGCTTGGGTGTGTATTGTACTAGAATAACCCTGGTTTGACCTCAATTATGCCCTAAAACACGTGCTTTTGGCCTAAAAAATATGCCTCTGCGCACCTCTCAAAAACATAAAAAATGTCCTATGCATATCCCCCCCCCCCCTATGCATAGCCCCCCCTATGCATAGCCCCATATAGGACCTCTCAATTTTTGCATAGCCCCATGGGGCTATGCACAGGTAAATACGGTACTCTAATTTTCTCTGCTTGACTGCACTAGGGTGGCATATTTTTGGGTAGAAATGCATTTGAAAAGGCAGTTTTTCAACAATTTCTCAGGTTGCCAGTGTGGTGGGGAAGGAGTTAACACCACCACTGGGGGCTTTGGACCCTTTGTGGTGGAAGTTGAGAAGGACAGCGTTTGGCTGGCTCTGTGCGTGTTGCGCCGAGGCCTGCAAAATACCCTAATTTTGCCAAAAAGCTGAAAAACGGCCATTTTCGGCCATACTACAGGGTGTCCCACGTAAACCTACCTAATGATCCAGCCATATAACTTCTGTATTACAGGAGATATCAAGCTCAAATTTTGTCCCCAGGAACCCAAGAATATGCCATTTGTTGTGGCAAAATTTGAGCCAGATAGATCAACTAGGGATGAAATTACGAGCTTGCAAACTTTTGACCACGTTTTTCAACATTTTGAAATCAGTGGTGCCGCTATTGACCTTGACAGCTTCTTGAAGGCTTTTATGGGCGGTAAATCGCCTGTATTTTTGTATTCTTTGTGTTCTGGACCATTACGACGTTCAGCCATTATTGTTCCGCCATATTTCCATGTTGGATGAGCTGCTTGACCATGCTCAGCAGAAGATTTTAGTCCAAAAACCACGCTCAGTGCGGAAAATGGGGAAAACAGGGTCCAACATTTCCAAGCCTGTAATTTCATTCCTAGTTGAACTATCTGGCTCAAGTTTTGCCACAACAAATGGCATATTCTTGGGTTTCTGGGGACAAAATTTCAGCTTGATATCTACTGTATTACAGAAGTTATAAGGCTGGATCGTTAGGTACATAGGTTTACGTGGGACACCCTGTAGTTGGGGATGGGTTAACGCCGACCCCGCATTGAAAAGATCGAAGAAAGTTGGAGTATATGTATGATCAGAGTTTGGCTTGATTTGGGCTCTATGGCATGGCACAGACCTTAGAAAACCGGAAGCTAAATCACGCGAACGTCCGGACACTGTCTCCGCCCGAAATTTGCTGGAGTGACGTCTCCTCTACTTATAGCTCCTTGTGACAAGTAAAAAGGTAAAAAATTTCGACTAATACAGGCTAAATTGCTGCTGAAAAAATTTTTATGCGTTTTTGTTCGACTGAATGGATGATAGAGCATAATGGACGACCATATTGCGAATAGGGTACTTGCATGAGAATTCAAACATGCTTTGAAGGACGCACTTTCTCTCTTTCTAGCTTGCTTGGCCTTCCAAACACCACTTTTTTCAGTATAAAAAGGGGTGATAAAATTCTTGTTTTTACTTTTTTACTTTACTGGTTACTGGCAGGGTTTTACCTTTTACTGGCAATCCAGCAGCGCCAGTAACAGTATTTACTTTTTACTTACTGGATTTTGCCCTTCTAAAAAGTACCTAATTACTTTTTACTTACTTAAATTTTCCAAAGTGCTGATGACCCCCAATAGATAGCCCCTCTCGAATGTACCCCCCTAATCGGGGTTTACCGATCATATAGCCCCAGGGGGCTATACAGGGTGTACCATAATATACTCACCGGCTATTTGTTTCTATATCTCCACAGCGGGGAGTCAGTTTCAAAAAGCGGTCTTTACTCTTTTGTAACAAGTAGCCAAGGCTTCAAACTTTATGCATGCAAAGTTTTAACTTCCTAGCTTCTCATGTCATAGCGCTGTAAGCGATCAAAGTTTCGGCAGCTTTTTCGCAGGCAAGACTGAGGCGCCGGCACAGAGTTGGGCGTCGAATTTGCATTTTCGTTTCCTTCCTCGTTCCCTTGAGCCTGTTCCTTTCTCCGCCCAACATTTTTACGAACTGTTGAGCTGTCAATGCCCCTTGGATGAAGTATGGGCTGGAATTTCCTCCAGAGGGCTCATTTGACCAGTGTTCTTTGACGACTCAGTCACTGGTGACAGTTATCTCGTAATGTGAGCAGATTTGGCCGGTTGTATGTTTGTTTGGCCTGCTGCTGAGGACTGGGGAAGTTTATTTGCAACAGGATGGGGCACCGCCTCACTTTAGCCACCAGGCCGGGATTGATAGCACTCTGTGCCAGAAAGTGTTCCAATCTGTACCAGGCCGCCTGCAGAAATGTGTGGAAATTGGGGGTTTACAAACTGAGCTGTTTTGATCCGCTTCTGGTTCAGGTATCTCTTTGAAACTTTGCACGCATAAAGTTTGAAGCCTTGGCTACTTGTTACAAAAGACCGCTTTTGAAACTGACTCCCCGCTGTGGAGATATAGACACAAATAGCCGGTGAGTATATTATGGTACACCCTGTACATGAAACATTACAGTACATATTCAAACACATACATACGGTCTGGTTCTGCAGTAACATTTTCTCCATTGATGTTGCATGAATATCTCACATGCAGTCTGTCAAAAGGTGTGCCTGTTCCAGTGGGAGGTACAGGGTGATTATTTCTCCTGAACGATTTTGATTACCAATTTCAACAGGTTACCCTGGACCGATTTCGCTCAAATTTTGCCCACATATTTCCGAGCGTTTGCCATTTACTTGGTAAAAATTTCGAGTTAAAATACTACACCAGTCGTGAGAAATACAACAGAGAACATGAAATCACAATTTTTCAACATTTTCACCATATGTATTGACTACTGCTACAGTTCTTCCATACAAATTTTGGAAAACATGGCTACATAGTGGCACTGCTGCAATTTTTTTCAAATGGTAAACGGCTTTGGATCGTTTTGTAGGCCTTTTCTTGTTCTCTGCACCCCCAGAAAAATTTCGGGAGTCATCAAACCGGGTGGTTATGGCTCATCAGCTGATGATGCTGCACTGATCAGGCATAAAGCAGTACTGATGAGAAATGAACAATCTCCAAGCAAAGCCAACAATACTGTCAATGTTTTTTGGCAGTTTAGGGCTTAGGTTTCACCTTGCTGAAACTATTTTGCTCCTAGGAAAGAGCAGTTGGGCTCCAAAAAGAGGCTTTCAATCATTTGGCAGTAAAAAGTGGGTTGAAAAAGCTCGAAATTGCAATTTTGAAAGGAAGGGGATAATGCTCACTACCAGTACTGTACTGTATTCTAACTCGAAATTTTTACCAAGTAAATGGCAAACTCTCGGGAATAGGCCTACATGGACAAAATTTGAGCAAAATCGGTGCAGGGTAACACGTTGAAATTTGCAAACAAAATTGTTCAGGAGAAATAATTCACCCTGTACAAATTCATTGTTGTCTCCAATGCATGCTGCAAAAATGTCATTTGGTGAGGGTCAGCTTTTCAATCATCTCTAAATGTGGTACTGCTTTTCGCAGTAAATTATATACTCTTTGCTGTGGCTTTAACTGATCCAGTAGCATCTTTTATGCAGGCATATCTCAGATTTCCCTTTGGAAATAGAGTACCATTTCCAGAGGCTGGCTCTACATCTCC
>JASAMW010005578.1:0-11750 GCA_030247985.1 Epsilonema sp. ZAB3_2 | reverse complement strand
TGAGCGATCGAGATGCTGGAAGTTATGTGGAAATGATGGCTGGCCTAGATGTGTGCATTTCTCCATGCAGCTGATAGAGGATGGGTGATAGAGCACCTAGTGACAGTGAGGATTGAGTGGTTACATTAGAGTAAATATCTGTACATTAGCTATTTGCTGACTATATTTGGGTGAATTTTTATTATTTAGCTATTTGTTTGCTAACTTGTTACAAACTATAGTGTGTACATAATTGGTGATTTTTAATGAATTTTGGCTTTTGATGGATTTTATTAAATATTTTATGTGAACTTTTGGATGTTTGTTTACACTTAGTGAATGACTCTAAACTATGGTGAAATTATGCTGTCTGTTGAACCTCTCTACCTCAACATGAGAGAGTAAAGAAGTAGGGGTTTTTCGTTTTGATGGGATGGGATGGGTGATGAAGAAATCCAGTTGCTTTTGTGGTCTCTGTGTAGGAGTTGGATGGTGGTTGGTGAGCTGCTGGAAAAAGGTAGATCAATTTTGGGCCAAAGAGACCTACGAAAATGACTATTAGCATGCCCTGGTCCAGGTGGAAAAAAAAAATGATGCTGGGATGAATGGAAAAAGCAGACCGAAAGAAACAATCGCATGTGAGTACAATAAATTGTTGTGGTAGGTGCGTGCGTGTGTGTGAAATTTACTGCATTTTTTGGTGTACGAATGTTGAGTACATGTATACCGGTAGATCCATGAGTGAACACTGAAAAGTACTGTGATTATGCACGTTTTTCATGGGGGTAAACATGTCTAAAAAGACCTATTATTAGTGGGGTACAAATGTACGTACATATACATACGTATGTACGTACATACATACATACATACATATATAAATACATACATACATACATAAATACATACATACATACATACATATAAAAATACATAAATAAATAAATACATACATAAATACATACATACATACATACATAAATACATACATATTTACATAAATATAAAATAATTTGAAATTCGTTGGACGGATGTGTGTTTGTTTACTTTCAGGTGGTACCTGCACTCTTCGGGATCGCCTGTCGGATAAAAATAACTTTTGTCCCTCCCCCCTTTTTTTAAAACCAAAAAATAGCAGAGGCGATCGGGGGTGAGGGGATGAGATGGAAGAACTCGCAGGCTGGCAAAATGTGCATTAAATAAAAAAAAAAAAAAAAAAAAAAAAAGGGCACTATGACAGCGCGGGCCCCCGCCCGGCCAAGCAGAAAAAAGATCTGTGCATTAGGAAAGCTTTCATTCGCCGATATTAGAAGATCCCCGGATGTCTTCGCGCTAGGCTACGTGCAAAAGCGAGGTGTACTTGCACGGTGGGGCGGGGTAAAACTTTCGGGGTGGGGTAAGTTTAAAATTATCGAACCATACTGCCCTGCACACCCGGCCCAGCGAAATTTATGGTGATTTTCAAGATTAACTGTAAATTCACCGGGCTCCCTATAATTCCATTGCATACTTAAAGGTACAGATGCGGCAAAGATTTTTACGTAGTGAAGGCTGAGATCGATTTTTTAATTTTCCTTCGGTCAGTATACGTAGTTTTTTATGCTGAATCCATTTCACCCCCATGTCTCGACGCGATTTTGCCTCCTCGTTAAGAGAAAACCCACTTGTACGGGAGGCTCCAAACCGTCGTTTGTTCTTGTCAGCGCCTCACTTCCTGCGTCATTTAGAATCTGCGCGCGTTGTCGTCCGCGTGCTGTCGTCCGCTGTCACGTTCGAAATGACGCAGGAAGTGAGGCGCTGACAAGAACAAACGGGCGTTCCCCGTACAAGTGGGTTTTCTCTACGAGGAAGCAAAATCGCGTCGAGACATGGGGGTGAAATCAATTCAGCATAAAAAACTACGATGATTAGATGACAAAAGGAAAATTGAAAAATCGATCTCAGCCTTCACGACGTAAAAATCTTTGCCGCATCTGCCCTTTTAAAGGCGGGGGGTAAAACGTTACGAACGAACAGGTATTTTCACTAATTCTCCCCAACATTGAATAGTGAATTTTTTTCTGCGCATATGCGTCATATGTCAAAAAGTTGTAGCTTCTTGCGTTGTTGAGGTACGTAATTTTTTCGCATCCATCTCCCATAGCTGTGAACCATAGAAAAGCGTCGAGGCGTACGGGTGACTGTTCGTGCGTATCTGCGCGGTATTTTCAAGCGATGCAACAAATGCGCTCGAACGTAGCTGACGATAGTTGTATAAATCCTGCTCAAGAGCGAAGGGTGTTATTGTGCAAATTTTTTCTTTATTTTCTCCTCGTTTCTTTGTGCCACGGACATTTAGAGCGTCCATGACAGAGCCGTTTTCGAAACCGCGCAGAACGCATGACAGTCACCTGTACGCCTCGACGCCTTACTGTGGTTCACAGCTATGGGAGATGGATGCCGAAAAAATTACGTACACTCAACAACGCAAGGAGCTACAACATTTTGACATATGACGCATATGGGCAGAAAAAAATTCTCTATTCAGTGGTGGGGAGCATTTGTGAAAATACCTGTTCGTTCGTAACGTTACCCCCCGCCTTTAGGGAAATTGCTTTTTGTTTTTGGGCGCACACCCCAGGTGTATCCCCCCTAACTTAACCCCCATTGGCCCAAACATAAATTTTGTCCTTTGTATCCCCTGGCGAGATCATGTACTGTAAAGTACCTGACCTACCTAAAGTACGGACGCCACGAATTCTAGGGATGCATTTTATTATAGTAGCGGCTCAAAATTCCACGGACGCGCTCAGCTCGCCTCTCCAATAAAAAAAACCGTTTGCCTCCAGCTGCTCTCAGTGTCGAGATCTCGCCAAATTTCTTCAGTACTAAAATCGCCAAATCGGGCGTGGACCATTGGGCAATTCTAAACCTCGCAAACTCCCGAAAAATCAAAATGGCAGAAATAAGCATACGTGATGAAGACGATGAAAATGCGCATCGGGCGTACAGGGTCGTAGGGTGTCGTGGTTTGCGTGGTTTAGCGTCTGCCAAAAGGTGACACGATTTCAGTGCTGAAGAAAATCGGCGAGATCTCGACACACAGAGCAGCTGGAGACAAACGGTTTTTTTTATTGGAGAGGCGAGCTAAAGTTATCCGTGGAAGTTTTGACCGCTTTGCTCTACGTCGCGTAGTTCTCGAGATAAATAATACATGGGTCCTAGAATTATAATTCGTACTTTAGGTAGGTCAGGTACCTTACAGTACATGGGGGGTTATACGCCAGGGGGATATACAAAGGACAAAATTTATGTTTGGCCAATGGGGGGTTATACACTAGGGGGGATACACAATAGGGGGGATATACACCCAAAAATACGGAAAACTGCCGAGGAATTCCCCTTAAAGGCGGGGGGTAACGTTACGAACGAACAGGTATTTTCACAAATGCTTCCCACCATTGAATAGAGAATTTTTTTCTGCCCATATGCGTCATATGTCAAAATGTTGTAGCTCCTTGCGTTGTTGAGGTACGTAATTTTTTCGGCATCCATCTCCCATAGCTGTGAACCACAGTAAAGCGTCGAGGCGTACAGGTGACTGTCGTGCGTTCTGCGCGGTTTCGAAAACGGCTCTGTCATGGACGCTCTAAATGTCCGTGGCACAAAGAAACGAGGAGAAAATAAAGAAAAAATTTGCAAAATAACACCATGAGCTATTGAGCAGGATTTATAAAACTATCGTCACCTACGTTCGAGCGCATTTGTTGCATCGCTTGGAAATACCGCGCAGAACGCACGACAGTCACCCGTACGCCTCGACGCTTTTCTATGGTTCACAGCTATGGGAGATGGATACCGAAAAAATTACGTACCTCAACAACGCAAGGAGCTACAACATTTTGACATATGACGCATATGGGCAGAAAAAAATTCTCTATTCAATGGTGGGGAGCATTTGTGAAAATACCTGTTCGTTCGTAACGTTACCCCCCGCCTTTAAAGGGCAGATGCGGCAAAGATTTTTACGTAGTGAAGGCTGAGATCGATTTTTCAATTTTCCTTTGGTCAGTATACGTAGTTTTTTATGCTGAATTGATTTCACCCCCATGTCTCGACGCGATTTTGCCTCCTCGTAGAGAAAACCCACTTGTACGGGAGGCTTCGAACGCCCGTTTGTTCTTGTCAGCGCCTCACTTCCTGCGTCATTTAGAACGTGAGAGCGGACGACGGCGCGCGCGCGGACGACAACGCGCGCAGATTCTAAATGACGCAGGAAGTGAGGCGCTGACAAGAACAAACGGGCGTTCGAAGCCTCCCGTACAAGTGGGTTTTCTCTACGAGGAGGCAAAATCGCGTCGAGACATGGGGGTGAAATCGATTCAGCATAAAAAACTACGTATACTGACCGAAGGAAAATTAAAAAATCGATCTCAGCCTTCACTACGTAAAAATCTTTGCCGCATCTGTCCTTTAAGTATGCAATGAAGCATAGGGAGCCCGGTGAATTTACCGGGAACCTTGAAAATCACCGTGAGTTCACTCAGCCGCGTGTGCAGCGCACTATTGTTCCATGACCCAAAACGAACCCCACCCCGTTACTTTAAACTGCATCACCATGCAAGTACACCTCACTTTTGCACGTAGTGTCGCGCGATGACGTCCAGAAATCTTCTAGTCGGCGAATGGTAGTGGTGCTGTATGAGCAGATCTCTGATCTGCTTGGCCAGGCTCAAATCCTCGCTGTCGTCGTGCTCTATCGCATCCTCTATCAGCTGCATGGAGAAATGCGCGTCTTGCAGGCCCGCCGGTCGTTCCACCCGCTGACTTTCCAGCATCTCGATCGCCTCCGCTACTCGACCGGTTTTCAGCCGCAGGGACGCGTGACGCAAGATGCCGTTATCCGGCAGGGAATCCGAAGAGTGCAGATGTCGCCTGAAAATAAACAATCGCACATCGTCGAGGAGGTGGAAAGTACGATGTATGTATGTATGTATGTATGTATGTATGTATGTATGTATGTATGTATGTATGTATGTATGTATGTATGTATGTATGTATGTATGTATGTATGTATGTATGTATGTATGTATGTATGTATGTATGTATATATGTATGTATGTATGTATGTACGTACATACGTATGTTATGTACGTACGTTGTACCCACTAATAGCACGTACCTACCCACGTATGTACGCTCATGAAAAACGTGCATAACCACGGTACGTCCGTATGCACGCACATCTACCAGTATGCATGTACTACGTTCGTACACCACAAAATGCAGTAAAACACACACACGCACGCACCTACACAGCAAACTATGTACTCACATGCGATTGTAGAGTTCGTCTGCCTCCTCCAGTCTGCCCAGCCTCACGGCGTAGTTCCACCTGGAGAAGAGCATGTGATGGTCGTTTTCGTAGGCCTCTTCACCCAGAATTGATCTACCTTGTTCCAGCAGCTCACCAACCGCATCCAACTCCTACACAGAGAGCGCCGAAGCTAGTGCATTCTTCATCACCCATCCCATCCCGTCAAAAGGCGGTATTCCTACTTCTTACTCTCTCATGTTGAGGCATAGGGAGAGGACCAGGACAGCAGTGAATTCACCATGAGTTTGCAAGTGACTCACTAGGTGTGAACGAACGTGGGAAAGAATTTCGCGCGTGGGAGCAAGTGAGAATCGTGAAAAACAAAACTCGGTAAAAAATCACCACTTGTGTTGCGCACTACTGACTGTGACGAGTTCGGCAAACAAAATGGCCTAAATAAATAAAGTAAAGAAAACTTACTCCGTCCAGCGTATGCAGTGAGATGAGCCGTCGGATGATGCGACGAATTCGCGTACGTTCCGTCTCCGTCTCCAAGTTGGCTCGTAAACGCTGCTTCCACTAAAATATTCACATACATAAGCGTTGTACGGCAGCCAACACACCGAGCGTACGCCTCTTACTATGCACTCAGATAGAAAGGAGACTAATGTTGTAGAGTGCTTCTCTGGAAATGTACCTTAGACACCTTGTTGATGATGCAGCATCCGATTTTCGTGCTTGTTGAGGCTTCCGCTTCACTTTCCAGGCCGCCGTTCCATTGAGAATCTCCTGAAAATTCAGAAATCGGGTGGAAGGCCCTTTTGAGTACGTGCTCCGTCGTGCGCGCGGCGCGCGAAAAAAGAACGGAAAAAGAAAAGGAACTCGCAATTTTCTCATCGATGAATTCAATATATTTATTTCGAAATATCGAAAGGGCATGGCCAGAACGGAATTCCTTGAATCAAGAGACGTCGAACGATGGTAAGATTGTTCAGGAAAACTGCTTCGCACAAAGGGGGCAACAAAAGGGCCTACCACCCGATTTCTGAATTTTCAGGAGATTCTCAATGGAACGGCGGCCTGGAAAGTGAAGCGGAAGCCTCAACAAGCACGAAAATCGGACGCTGCATCATCAACAAGGTGTCTAAGGACATTTCCAGAGAAGCACTCTACAACATTAGTCTCCTTTCTATCTGAGTGCATAGTAGCAAATTTAGTATGTACTCCAATGTAACGCGAGCATCACCATCACATGGAGCAATGATATGACTATAGACCAGTTGCGCTAAGAATTATGGGTGGTCGCGAGCTCCTCTGTGCCGTATTACACTTTTTTCAGTACATTTTCCTTCTCCCTTACCGATCAAAAAAGCACCGAAAAAAGTGTAGTAATACATAGGGGTCAGCTCGCAACCATCCATAATTCTTAGCCCAACTGGTCCACTCCACGTACATAAAACATACTGATACATTCAGATACGCAAAAACCTTTTACCCGTTTTATGTCAGCTACCTACCGCATTTTTGGCGGCTTTGCTAGTGGCGTCTGGTTCGGTGTCTTCGCCCTCCTGAAGGATGTCTCCTCTTTCCGCCTCGTAGTCAGCCTGAGTCTTGGGCGAGTCCGGATCCGTGAGTTTAAAGAGCAGGGCGCGCATGGCGTCATCTCCTAGCTGTTCGCTGTTGCTGTAGTCGCTGCGTATGTGCTCCGCCCCGATATAGTTCAGCTTCAATCCCTGTACGTGTCATGTGAACAATGGTAGAGGTTTCTACTATGTACTACTGTATTACTATTGGTACCGCACAAACGTGCGCACGTAGTGTACATATTTACTGTACATGCCAATCAAGGTACGGGTGTAAACGTACTGCGCACGTATGGCAATTAGGGTTCGAGCCCAGTCGTGTACGCACACCAGGTTCTAGTACAGGCACACCAGGTTCTAGTACAGGCTGTTTCATATGATATGTCACCTATAAAAGTGCTAATAACTCCCGTATTAAGTGAGACATTTCAACCAGGCTTTTTTTATTAGAAACTTGAAAATATGCCTGACAAGCATGCAAAATTTCATTGATGGGTCTCAACTACGAAGGGAATTATGAAGCCTCAAACATTGGGGTCAAAATCGGCAGTGGCGTGAAATGCGCTCGATTTTTGAAGTCCACATGGAAAGAGGTGAGCTGTTCCGCTCCTTTCAAGCATCCATTCCGATCTTCTGGAGCTTACAATGCCAAAACATAAAGGAAACACTGCCGCCATCCCTATGAACATGCTTGAAAAGGAGTTTTTCCAGAGTTTTGAATATGGCTGCACAGGTGCTGGAGAACGGAGGCGGAGACATCGAAAAATAGGACCTGAAAAGGCGTCGCTTGTTTCTTCGTTAATAGTGCATGTACGTCAACGAAATTTTGCATGCTTCTCAGGCATATTTTCAAGTTTCTAATAAAAAAAAACCTGGTTGAAATGTCTCTCTTAATACGGAAGTTATAAGCACTTTTATAGGTGACATATCATATTAAACAGTCTGTAGAAGGTCAAGTATGTAAGGCGAGGTTAAGCTTACTTCCTCCTCGAAACATTGGAGCACTTCCAGTAGTTGTTGCTGAGACGGTTTGAGACGAAACAGCTCCTTCACAATCCATTCAAAGTTCTCTGCAACATGCAACGCAGAAAATAAAATTAAGCTGGTCAAGAGCATGACCAGTGGCCAACTCGCGACCACCCTGGAATAATAACGCATTATAGTCTGGCCAGTAGGAGTTGGCAGTTCCACTTTTGAGTTTTGCGTTTCTCGTTTTACGATCACCATAACCTTTTCATGAACTCCTATATAGTTTAGTATATAAATACAGGAGTGCATATGGAACATCGGTGCTCCGTCGTCGGTGTGCTGTACGCAGCTGAGAAAACAGTAGCGGGACGGCGTACAAGTCCAACTGCCAACTCCTACTGGCCAGACTATAGCACATAGGAAATATCGACGCATGTACAGTAAAGTACGGACATACAGTACCTACATATACATAGCATAGTATTCCCAATCCTTCTACTTACTGCGCGCTTTCAGAAATTCCGTCGGCGACACCGCCTCCCATTTTTTCGTAATTTTCGCCAGGAGAAAAGCCACGGCTCTCCTTTTCTTCGCGTTAACCTCCTCCGTACTGTACAGGACGCTCACGATATCCGGCGTCAATTGCGCGCACTCGTCCATCACAGTGTCGGCGTCAATTTCTTCCTTTTCCCACGCTTCCGCCTCCCGTCTTAACTCGTCCGCCGCCTCCGCGTGCTCGTGACCGAGCAGAACGCCGAAACGGCCCAGACGGCCCGCGGCCGTCTTCTCATCGCTTAACACCTCCTGTACCGCGGCCGCGTCCCGAAAAAACGGCAAAACGCGCCAGCGATAGGTGGCGAAATCCGGCCGCGCTCCGACCGACCGCATTTTCGCCAAAACCCGACGCGTCCCCGCCAAGTCCCCCGCACGGCCCAGCTGGACCAGGAGCGGCCAAAAGACGCAGGGACGCACGGGTAGGGGAGCGGTTAAACTGACCGGCCCGCCGCCTTCTTCTTCTACTTCTGCAGATGTAGCGGATGACGACGATTGTAGAAAGGCATCCAGCAGTACTTCGGAATCTGGGTAATTGGCGTTGTACGCGTAGACTAGCGCGGTAGTTTCGGGACATCTACAAAAAAGTTTGGTATATACTTCAGCATGTAAGACAACCAAGAAGACTGACGGCCCGTTCACAACGAACGCTGTCAACGCAGATATCGACGTTCAACGCAGATATCGACGTTCGACGCAGATATCGACGTTCAACGCAGATATCGACGTTCGACGCAGATATCGACGTTCAACGCAGATATCGACGTTCGACGCAGATATCGACGTTCGACGCAGATATCGACGTTCAACGTAGATTATGGAAATCTACGTAAATCTGTATTTTTCTCCAATAATAACGCCGGCATAGATGATGATGTTGTTTCGTACGTACGTACGTACGTATTTCCATCAAGTTTTCGTCGATGTTTGCTACTTTTTTCTGCGATCGCTAATATCTGCGTCGAACGTCGATATCTGCGTCGAACGTCGATATCTGCGTTGAACGTCGATATCTGCGTCGAACGTCGATATCTGCGTCGAACGTCGATATCTGCGTCGAACGTCAATATCTGCGTTGAACGTCGATATCTGCGTTGACGTCGATATCAGCGTTCGTTGTGAACGGGCCATGACAGTATCATATTCAAGACTTCTGTTGTCAATTGAACGTGGCCGTTTCATCTGTTTTTTTTTTCAGGTCTGCCCCCACCCTTTCATCTCATAGCCAGTCAAAACATCAAAGTCACAAGTTGACCCAACCAAGGACGACGAATTTCTTCGTTATACTGTATCATAGGAGTGCAGTCTGGGTGAACTCATGACTATGATGTTTCGGCTGGCAATAAGACCGAAAAGGTTGCGGCCGACCTGAACAAAAAGTTGGGCGACTTTGTGGGCACGCTCAATGACAACTCAACTTGTGAATACGTCCATTACTTACGAGTGCAATTCTCTTTCCTTCAGCTGCTGGACGAAGCCGAGTATCTTTTGGGCGGGAACCGCATTGCGGATGCATCCGTTGAGGAAGGCGTTGAGTCCCAGGTCGTTAAAGCTGCCAGCGCCCGCGTTGCCCACCGACGTCGCTACCTTGAAGGCGGAGTCGGCGCCGCCTAGCGTCAGCATGCGCAAACTCAGGTTGGTGGCGGCGTGATAGGCGCCCGGCTGACGCATCACGCGATCCAACACCTGCGAGGAAAAAGGGACGATAACTGGTGCGCTTCAGACGTGAACTCCGAATTCGCTTCGAATACGGAGCCCTCAGACGTCGGCCTGGGGTCAGCTGGGGGTATGTTCAGCATACCCCCACTCACCCCCTCACATAACCCCACGCAGACCCCCAGATTTTGAGAATTCCAACAATACCCCAAACACACCCCCAAAAAATAAAATCAACATACCCCCACGCATACCCCCACTTTATTTTTGAGCAATTCTGCATACCCCCACGCATACCCCCAGTTTTTTGGACCAATTTTGTATACCCCCACGCATACCCCCAGTTTTTTGGAGCAATTTTGCATACCCCCCACAGCCACACCCCCAGTTTTTTGAGTAGAAAAAATAAATATAGCAATATAATGAAGAAAGACATGTTATGTCAAGTGGAAAATCAATGAAGCAACTGCTCACTGTTACTACATACTACTGTGTCTACTTTATCTATCCTGCACATGATATATTACAGCCACTGCTAGTAAAACACATTAGATGGTGGCAGTAGCTTCTGACTTATCACTTCTCTGTTCATTCTGTATTCTTCATCATTGTTATAGTTGAGGTGATCAAATTCAGTACTTGGTTCATTGGTAGCATGCAAGTAAATTTGCTTTGGGGCATCTGAACGGATACCCCCACTCTGCACCCACCTCTTTGATGGGTGTAAAAATTTGCAGCACTTTGAACTTTGGGGGTATGTTGACAATCTGGGGGTATGCTGTCATTTTCATCTGGGGGTATGTTGGAAATCTGGGGGTATGTAGCGATTTTTTTCTGGGGGTATGTTGGAAATTCTGGGGGTATGTTGCAAAAAAAAATTTTTCCTGGGGGTATGCGGCTGACCCCAGATTTTAGACCCAACATAACCCCAACTACAGACCCCCACCCTTGATACCGTGCCGATGTCTGCCTGACTATGCTTCAACGTGTAAAATCTCCGAGCTCGCTTCGAACTCGCTCCGTTTTTCGGTTTAACGTGCATGTGAACGAACAACCGAGTTTGTAATTAGATGACGTATGCATAATTGACGTTTGTTTCGGTTCAAAACGAAGTCGTCATTCCAAACTCGGAGCGAACTCGCTCGGAACAAACTCGGAGCACGTCTGAAAGTGCACCACTAAAGCAGTTTGAGAAACGATTCCATAAGCCAGCAAACGTAGGGTAGTCTGGGGCAATACCAGTATGCACGTCCGAAAATATTGGACATACCAAGGAGCTATAAGTAGAGGAGACGTCACTCCCCCAAATATCGGGCGGTGAAAGTGTCCGGAGGTCCACGTGATCTAGCTAGCTTCCGGTTTTCTAAGGTCTGTGGCATGCCATAGAGGCCAAATCAAGCCAAACTCAGATCATACATATACCCCAATTTTCTTCGATCTTTTCAATGGTGGGGTCGGCGTTAACCCATCCCCAACTGGTATGGCCGAAAATGGCCGTTTTTCAGCTTTTTGGAAAAAGTAGGGTATTTTGCAGGCCTCAGTACAAAACGCACAGAGCCAGCCAAATGCTGTCCTTCTCAAATTCCACCACCAAAGGTCCAAAGTCCCCAGTGGTGGTGTTAACTCCTTCCCCACCACACTGGCAACCTGAGAAATTGTTGAAAAACTGCCTTTTCAAATGCATTTCTACCCAAATATGCCACCCTAGTGCAGTT
>JASAMW010005577.1:32500-66327 GCA_030247985.1 Epsilonema sp. ZAB3_2 | reverse complement strand
TCCTATAGTAGTTCGTTGTCTTGTTTTTTTCTTACCTCTATCTCGTGATTGTCGTTCGCCAGATTCGGTTGGAGGCGACAACGTCTCAAGGGAAGGACGGGCCAATTCCGACACCATCGATTTCCTAGAACATGTAACGCTTACGTACGCGCGAGCCTATGCAGTGTATCTTGCGTTCGCCAGTTGTTTCGTCTAGACGACATCCCTAATATTTAGAGTTTTACAGTATAAATAACTATGTACTATATACATATTACGCTGGCTTACCCTACGTATGTATACGTATACGCCCGAATTACCCTGCTGTCATAATGAAAAGGGGAAATTAGTGTGACTGCGGTCACGCACATCTGTAGTTCAATGGTTAGGCGTTCGCCTGGAATGCGAGAGGTCCTGGGTTCGATTCCCTGGCACATCTCTGGCCAAATTTTCCCTCTCGAGTCCATCCCACTCGACTACATACTACGCATGTACTGTACGTACAGCAGTGCGCCACACACGTGGTGAGTAAACTTCCGGGGAATTCCCCGGAAGTAATGTGGTGAAGCGTAGGGAGGCCGCGGTGAATTCACCGGGAGTTTGAAACTCACCACTCAAATTTCGCGCGTTGGAGCGATAGTAAGAAATGCTCCACGTACACAAAACAGAACTCGAACTTCAAACTAACCACATAAACTCGCCACGTGTGTAGCGCACCAGTGTGTACTGTACTGTACACTGTACCTCTGCAGTCCGCTGGGGCCAGGCGCGGCTGGCTTCAGTTCCATGCTTCCGCCGGCGCTGCCCATCCCTCCTCCTTTCCCTCCCACCGCCTTCAACTCCAGAATCTCAGCCGCTCCGCTGGCGCTTCTCTCCACCCGACTCCCACTACTTCCCGTGAGCTCCATTCCTGCCAAACGCATTTTAGCCTTTCTTTGCACACACCCGCATGTATATTATACTGTACGTCAAGATACATGCAATGTATATACGTCAGGAATACTGTGCAGTACTGTACGTGTACCGTTTTAGTGTAGGTTTGCAAGGGTAACCTGGGTCGATTCACGGAACAATAAGAAATTCAGGACAAGCTTGGAAATAGCTACCTTATAGCAGGGGTACTCTGGGGTAAACCTGGCCACATAGTGCCGAACGAAGCCCGTTCTTTTTATGTGGGTTGCCTGCTTTTTATGTGGGTTGCCTTCCGGGTTTACCCTCATGATGGTACAGTACCGTTTTAGATAAGGTAGGCCAGCTTACCCTCACTGTGCACACTGTTCTAGCCAGCCTTCCCACACTGTACACACACGCATAATCATGTGTGCATGTACAGTACACACGCACACGCACGCGACTGCTACGTTCATAACATACGGTACGTACCAGTATCCAGGCTGGCTCTGCTGGCCCTCTTGGAGCCCTTGGGCCATATCACTGCATAATATACTGTACCTACACACACAACCCCACCCATCTACCCATTCACTCCACTCAACACGACAACTAAGTACTGTACGGTACGTACCAGTATCCAGGCTGGCTCTGCTGGCCCTCTTGGAGCCCTTGGGCCATATCACTGCATAATAAACTGTACGTACACACACAACCCCACCCATCTACCCATTCACTCTACTCCACACGACAACTACTGTACGGTACGTACCAGTATCGAGGCTGGCTCTGCTGGCCCTCTTGGATCCCTTGGGCCATCCCCTCCTGCCTCCCTTCGTCCCGATGCGTATGGTGGAGCGATGTCTGATCAGGCGGCTGGTGATGCGCTGATGCGGGGCGGCAGTGGGCGCGGCCTCCCCCTCCGCTCCCTCCTCCACTATCGTACTCTCTTCCAGACCGGGGGTGGGCAGATCCACGCCTGTGCAGAGAACAGTACACAACATACGAAGGATATCAATATTCCGACAAATCGTACGTAGGCCTATTGTTATTCAGCGTGACTGCAAGACCGGCTTTGTTTCTTTTCAAATCGGCCCTAGCCCTTCCAGTCTAAATAACTGCAATTATTCGCTAGTTGCGCCAAGAATTATGGGTACAGTAATTGCGAACTGATCCAGCCCAGCTTATTCAATGCGTTTTTTTTCGATCGTTTTGAGGTTTGACCTCGCACTGAAAACGATGCAGATGAGATACAGAGAGAGGGGTCAGTTCGCGTCACCTATTGTATTCCTACATATTCCATTCTAAGCGCAACTAGCGAATAGCCTGGCCAGATAGAGTTCGCGCTATAGAACTTACGGGTGCTTTGCGCACATACTCCTATTCATTCAGCAGGTGTACTACTTGCAAACTGCGCAGCACGGGCTACGTTCCACAGCTATAACTCTCTCCGGTCTGGCATAATCTTCTCCCCTGCGTATAATACCAACTATGTATGTAATACGTATGTACGGCTCGCAAATAAATATTACACAATATAGCAGTAAATATGGCACCTGATTTGCCGAAGCTGCCGGGCGACAATCTGGCCAGTTTGGTGAAGCTCAGCCGTCGACTCCCACCGCCGCCGCCGCCGGTGTCCCTGCGCGTGTCGGACGTGCGTCTGCCGCTGATGGACTGGAAACTGCC
This sequence comes from Epsilonema sp. ZAB3_2, assembly GCA_030247985.1. NCBI lineage: Eukaryota > Metazoa > Nematoda > Chromadorea > Desmodorida > Epsilonematidae > Epsilonema > Epsilonema sp. ZAB3_2. The sequence continues at coordinate 63,768 of JASAMW010005577.1, read as the reverse complement.
CGACTCCGAGTGCACGTCGCCCATGATCGTCGGCGTGCGAGACTGCGCGTCTGTAAAAGTCCGGCCGAAACATCAAAGACACGAGTTCACCCAGACTGTTCCCAGAACACAGTAAAAAAGAAACAATTCGTTGTCTCCGGGTGAACTTGTGACTTTGAGGTTTCATGGGTGGTGATAAACTCATCAGGTCAACCTGCTACAGTTGGGCAGGGAGACAATTGGTCACGAGGGTATCAGTATCAAAACCATCCATTATGTGCGCCACTATCTGACGGTTGTACAATTGCTGGATTTCCCATAAAACCCCGAGCATACATGTAGATCATCCATATTCTCTACTTTTTTGCCTTACCTATGGATCTGGTGCTGAAATCCTCTTTCATCGCTTTCAGCTCTTGGGTCAGTTCCACCAGGGCCGAATTGTGACTTTTCACCACCGCCAGTTCGCCTCCCACCGTCAGTCGCTCTCTTAACAGCTCCTGCCAGTGAGATTCCTGATCGTTTTGCGGTTTGACGTTCAGCAACTGAATCAGAAAGAAAGCGTACCTACAATACGTAATGTACAGTAATGTATGTAGAGGTACTTCATACTCTTGCGACTTGTCGCGTTGGCGTTGTTTAGTAATTGAGCCAGAATCGAGAAGGAAAATTTGCCAGATGTGCCAGGGAATCGAACCCTGGACCTCTCGCGCGCTCCCGGAGTGAAGTCGTTTTGGACCAAAACGAAAGTCGGTTGTTCGTTCACACGTCTCCGAAATATAAACTCGGCTGTTCACACGCACGTTAAGGTCTCAATGCCCTGTTTTTCTGAGCGTGGACTCCTGTACTACTAGTGAAGTATCTGGTGATATCTAATTCCAGCTGTTTTCACTTCCTGACACCATACGATCATCCGTCTGCTTGTTTTCCGTTCGCTGTTTCCGCTCCAGTCGCGCTCTCTGCGCTCGTCTTCGTACTATGCAGGGACAACTGTCTATGCATGGACTTCTGGATAAATTTAGTCCAGGCTCTCCTGAGCCAACGAAAGCGAGTTGAGAGGAGATCAAGATATCGATCGAAAGCTTGTTACACGATCTCTTTGACGCGCCATAGAGCGCCTCTTGAAACGGCCTCTCCGTGGCGCTATTCTTGATTGAAACGATAACTTTTTCAAACACGTTCTTCTTGGATAACTTTGCGTAGAGGCAACGTAGAGAGGCGCCGCAGGTACCGATCGATTCCTCTCGTCAAGACGCGTTGAATGGTGTGCCGCATGTTGAAAAATACCCAGTGGTTCCTTCGGAACACCCAAATCGCGTGGTTTTTGGGGCGTTCTTCGGCGTGTCGTACTGCGCCGAATACAAGAGCTTTGGCGCTGCCGTTTGGTGTACGTGTAGAGGAAGGGTTGTTCTATATTTACATGATAAGTGATCACTTTTATCTTGCACATAACGGCTACGAGGAAGCCTCAAATTTGGCTCCGAAACAGAGCATTGAGACCTTAAAACGGAGCGAGTTCGGTGGGAACTCGAAGACCGAATTCGGACCGAAATTCCGAGTTCACGTGTACAGCGCACCAGTACTTGTGTGGTGGTAAACAGCCCAGAACGAACTCTCTCCTTAGCCAGACTATACCTACGTACATACGTATGTAAATATGCATGTTCAATTCACACATTCGGTAACTATGTATGTACCCACTTTTTGTTGAATGATAGGCCGAAGAATGATGGACAATGGCGTGTTCGTGGTGAGGCAAAAATCGAGAAAGTTCCACATCCAAATGCCGCCTGCAACATTCAATCACATATTGTACTATCCACTACTTGCGCTGTTAGTGGAAGTGGCCAGATGACAGCCTTTTTTGCGACAAATGAAATGTTTCAGCAGAACTGGACAATTTTTCGCTAGCCTAAACGTCACCAACCACAAAATGCACGAAAACAAAAGCGCAATCATCCGGTCACAATCAGCGCAATTAGTGGATAAATCACCAACAACCAGTACTAAGGCAAACATCACATAAATTTTATGGTACCGCACAGTGGCACATACATACGTACATAGATGCACGCGTGGTTGAATACCGATTCGCTTCAACGCCATATCCCGAACCATTTTACCAGCTCTCGGCCACTCAGTGGTTAGCTGCTTGTCAAAACAAAGCACCAGCAACTTCAATGCTAAAACAACACCTCCCACTGCACTGTGTACGTACACGTTCACCTTCAGTAACCCTACACACATACAGAAGAACGTACTATTCATAGATCTAAAATTTTAGAATGGTAGGGTACCTACTCCTGCAAACCATACTTTAAAAAACGGCCGGGTTTGCCCCATGTCGTCCTACACACATACAACATACACACGTACCAAGGAAGGCTGATTGAAAGAGGGAATCTCGCACGAATTTCGGCGTTGAGACCGTGGCAGAGTGGCTACGCTCCGCTACCGACACGGAACCAGTTCGACCCGCCGCGGTTTCGGATCCTACGAAGGAGTATCAAATGCACATACATAACTATAGTCTGGCCAATAGCAGTTGGCACCTGGACTCAAGGCGAATTGCGTAGTTTGCATGTACTTCTGATAAATAGGAGTACACGAAGCGTGGACAGAAATCCGCATTTGTAAATCTATTTTACGCAATGCGCCTTGAGTTCAGGTACCAACTGCTATTGGCCAGACTATAATGCACATCGCATCAGTTAAAGGGGGGATCTGCCGGGAAAGTTTGTATGGGGAGGCAAATTTCGAATTTCTAACTTTTGATAGCACCTACCTATGTAAAATCGCATCCTCTTTCGATCTAACCCCCTGTTCTGGAGCCGATTTTGCCTCTGTGAGGCGGCGCCCCAGTTAGAAAGCTCGAAATAGGCCAAAGTGTTGCGAAATCTCCTTCCTAACTGGGGCGCCGCCTCACAGAGGCAAAATCGGCTCCAGAACAGGGGGTTAGATCGAAAGAGGATGCGATTTTACATAGGATAGGCCCCTCAAATCTCAAAAATATGAAATTTGCCCTTCCCGTACTAAATTCCCGCCAGATCCCCCCTTTAAAAAAGACTGTAGGTATATATAGCTGGGGGAAGCGATCAAGACCGAGGTTGCGGAATCTGGCGCCAACGCGTAAATTTTTCACAAAATGTGTGCAGGTTCTTCATAATTATTTTCCCCACAAATTCGCATAGACAGCTAGAAGTATGGACTTCGGTTCGGTAATAATATTGATTGACTTCAACTCCATATAATATACAGCTGTCGATACAAATGTACAGCAACTCGATCTTGATCGTCTAGGGAACTATACGTTCTTGCATACGTACTGTAGGTAGACTACTGTACCTCTGGTAGGTGCGGCGAGTGAAGGAGCTGGAGCCAGGGAAGCCTTCGAACCGAGCGGAGGAGACATGGCGTGCAGGATCAACTGCAGGCAAAAGTGTAGATCCCTTTTCCTCAGTTGAGGGGCATCTGAAATAGTGCAACATATATGCATGTAGTTGTAGGTACACTAGGTTAGGTACTGTAGTGCATGTACATTCCAGATGTACTGTAGATACGCCCTTTCATACGTACGCCCTTTCATATTTTCATTCAAGCTACCTAAGTACCTACCCTATTGCTGTGTGTCTTTGGAGACCCTTGCCATTTTATATATGTACCTACATTTTACGCCCATTCATATTCCCAATCGAAAGTTGACCTACTACTAGTGCATTTCTTTGTGTCAAGTCAAACACAGAGACCCAGGAATATATTCTTTTCATTGCGTTTTCTTATTTAAAAAATACTTTGCAGTTGCAAATAACGTGCACAATGGGCTGCTTGTGCACAGCGTCAATAATTCAAGATTCCTATTGTGCAGGAAAAATTATTGTCGCACAGAGAGAGTTGAATGCGTAGCCAGCGAAGCCAAAGCCAAACGCATCCGCTCAGAAAAGCATTCAGTCAAACCATTCCTTATTTCATCCGCCAAGTCAGTCCCCTTCTCACACATCTTAAAAACCCACCAAAATCGAACGACAAAAAAACCGAAAATGACGCCAAAAATTTTCTACGCGTTTGTTTTCGTCATTTTGGCCGCAATGGCAATGGAAGCGAGTGGACGAACTCCGCCAAACCTCCAGGACATTTGTGAGAAAGAGAAACCTGTACTTTCTTGTACATACATACAGTAGGTATACATACATAGGAGTAGTTCGTTATCAGTAGCATGGCCGCAAAGAGGCCTTCTCTGAGTGAGTGCCAACGTCCGCGGCACAACAATCCCCATCTCATGGCAGAAGGGCCATCGACCCTCAACGAATGGATACTGGTGGTGCTTCCCATGATGGTGACGTAAAGGGACTTGGGATAATATGACATAGGGACCGCCCCACTGGAAATCCTTTACTCATGCCAGGGGTTGCCCGAGAGCCGAACCCGCGACTGATATCGCACATCTTTATCGCTTTGTCCATCACGGGTATTTTGTTCTAGGCAAATCGACTTGGTGCGACTGCAATAGCAACTTCTTTAATCCGCCTCAATGCGTTTTTGACTGTTGTCCGGAAGTAAAGAAACTATTCGAGAAAGGATGGCCAGATATACAGTACTAGTAGCCAGCGGCGGCGGTCCAACTCATAAATAATGCCAATTCCCATGCGCTGCGGTCATTTATAGCCTGTTGACAATAAAATTGGGTGTTGCCACTGTACTTTGCTTTGGGGAAGGGGAAGATGAAAGACAATAGAATTGGATCGGGGTGAGTAGAAACTACTCTTTGGTATGGACCTGTTGCATTGTCGCGAGGGGATTGGTCGATAATGCCCCTGTGGTATTTAGTGTGAAAGTTTAGATAAGTAGGATAGGCACCAAAGGGGATGAACATCAAGTCAACGTTGTTCAGTCATCTGGGAGTGGAAAAGAAGGAGGGAGTGAAAATCCTGTGATATGAACAACCCTGCGTGCAGGCACCGATCCAAGCTTTCACTAAATACCACGGGTCGCTATCAACCAACCGAATCACGACAACGCAACTCGACCATATATGGGTAGGGTGACAGGATACCTACATACTGCACCTACCTAGTAACATGGCTTATAGCGCCGGTAAACGAGATTTTAGGATAGCCGCCCAATTCTACAGTGATGAAAAGGAAAACAAAGCAGGAAGATAAAAAGAATGATAAGAAACTAGAAGCTGTCTTGTTTTCTTCTGTGCAACCAAGAATTCATAATGACTAATCAGCTCTGGATGCTTGCAGTTGTGTTACCGCAATCTGCAAGAAAAAACTGCGGGCATGGTCACTTATATCTCTCCAGCAAAGGACTATTCGTGTGAAGCTTGGATGCATACGTTGGCGACTTTTTCGTTCTGCTAGCTAGCGAGCAGTAGCAACTATAGAAGCAGGTTGAGAAATACAGGTACCTACTTCCTGACTGTGAGAAGAACATTGCATTCAGAGACCTACAATATTCACGAGTTTCGCTAAGCGCAAGTGCTGGGTCATGAGCTGACACCTCTGAATAACCGAGACTTTCAGTGCAACTTTTGATCGGCGTTGGCATCGAGTTCGACGTCGTTTAGGCAGCTAAGCTGGGAAGAAAAAGAAAGCGAGAGAATAAATGATGTCGAACAAGACGTTGATAAGAAGTTGCACTGAAAGTCACGGTTATTCAGAGCAGAGGGGTTAGCTCGCGATCCAGCACTCGCGCTTTAGCCAAACTCGTGAATAGCTAGCTAAATGCATGTTTCTTTAGCGCTACTAATACTTTTTAGATTTTAGAGACGAATAACTTTGCAAGCAAGACAGACAGTTGAAATAGCTAGCCAGACGCATATTATTTTACTTGCTAATTACTTGCTTCTTCTTTTTAATCTGAGAGCAAAAAGCACAGAGCCAGACGATTCCAAATTTACCCTCCAGTTCAGTCCATAAAACCCGAAGCTAAAAAACGAAAAACAACCTCCAAATCGAAGGTAAAAAAATCAACATGATGCCGAAAGTTTTCTTCGCCTGTGCTTTGTTCATGTTGTCAGCAATGGCAATGGAAGCGAATGGCCTCTTGTTTCCGATATGTAAGCTACTGTCCTTATTTGGACAATACTGCACACATGAGTAGTTCATTAAAACCGCATATAAGCATAAGGTGAACAGACAGAGGCCTCCTTTCCAATGTCTACAGTGCACATAAACCCCACCACATGGCCAAGCCATCCTCAAGGGATAAAGGACGGCCAGTAATTACGTTACGCTCTGGACAAGGGTAGGGAGGGTCTGACCCAAATGTAACGGAAGCGTAATGGTGAACATAGGGTAGGGTCAAAGAACAGCTGCGTAACGTAATAAATTTTTTTACCAAAGTTTCGGCCTGATGTTTGACTGAGACCAACTTGATTTGTGCGAGATTGTTAGATTACCTATGTAGTACATACATAATGGTATTATTGTATCGTTTACCTATTGACTGATACCCAACATACCTATGTACATGCATACATTACAAACGTGCACACATAAAAGTAAAATTAGTAGGCCAAAGTATGTGCACAGTGGGATTCACTTTTAGGGGAATTTTTATTACGTTACGCCAATATACAAGGGTAGGGGGGTCAAACCAAAAACGTAACGGAAGCGTAACGCATAGGGTAGGGGGGTTAAAAATCGGGCCAGAAAGCGTAACGTAATTACTGGACCGTCCCTAAATACTGTGGCGCATCCCCATGGAGGTGACATGGGGGCTTGGGACAAATCCAGCAAAGGGACCGCTGCACACCAGGGGTTGGTGAGATTCGAACCCGGGACCTCTAGCGTAATAGGTAGATGCCTTATTTACTGGGTCACACACAGGCGCCCCAATACAACATACTTGAGGTCATAGCCACCCTCAAAGGGGTAAATTTTATCCCCCTCCCTTTGTGTGCATAACACCATGTACAGATCGGCTGAGCAGAGTTGGCAGTTACGTACATAGTGAAGGAAAATCGATATCTTGTTTGACCGCCGCCTGGCCTTGTCTGTTCTCGCTACTACGCTGCAACTAAAAGTTCTGTCAACGTTCTTGGTCACTCCATCTTTCCACCGATCACGCAAATAGTGGTTCATAAGACCAGGAGACTAAGTACGTATGACTAAGTAGGTATGTATGTATGTTAAGGCTGAGTAGAATAATTGCAACAACAATCAAGTCTTCCTGTCCGGTTCCGGTTGGGCAATTTTTCGGCGTCATCAAGGGTCAGACAAACATGATGCACTGTGTCGGGCACATATTGTATGTACTTACGGTCCGTACGAATGGTAATTAATTACATCGTTTGTGAATAGCTCAGACAAAGAAGTGACCAAGAAAAGAGCAAGAACTACTAAAGGGTCGCACGCCGGGCTGATTATTGACTTACGTACACTGCCAACCTTGCTCAGCCTATCTATAATGTAGCTGCAGGTACCTGAACCTACACCACACCTACATGAGGTCAAAAACAGGGTTATTCGTATCCCCATGGTACAATAATGCTTACACAGCTTGGCTAGCCATTGTACTATTTTTGCAATAGAAAAGCGAACCACACATAACAAAAACGCACCATACGCACCACCTTTTTTATGGTCCGGGAGCCATTCTTCATACTTGTTGAGGCTTCCACACCACTTTCCAGGCTGCCGTTCCACTGAGAATCTCCTGCAAAAGCAGATATTTCAGTTGGTAGGCCAATTTTGCCCCTCATGTGCCAGCCACTTTTCCTGCACGAACTTACTAGATATCATTCGACGTCTCTTGATTCGAGCATCACGCCACACACCAATAAACGTATATGCGAAAAAATTCAAATTGACCCACGCTTTTACAGACGTCCACGCATCGTGAACGTGACGCACCGCACAAACGAAAGGAAAAAGAAAAGAAGTCGCAAATTTTCTGATCGACGAATCCAATATATTTTTTCGAAATCGTGAAGGGGCATGGCCATAGCGAAATTCCTCGAATCAAGAGGCATCAAACGATAGTAAGTTTGTGCAGGAAAAGTGGCTGGCACATGAGGGGCAAAATTGGCCTACCAAACGAAATATCTGTTTTTGCAGGAGATTTTCAGTAAAACAGCAGCCTGGAAAGTAATGCGGAAGCCTCAACAAGGACGAAGAATGGCTCCACGACCATAAAAAAGGTGCGTACGGTGCGTTTTCATTATGTGTGGTTCGCTTTCCTATCGCAAACATAGTAGTTTGCAAGTGGAGTGGCCACGTGGCCAGCGAGCCAAAATCTGCTCATAGGCCTACATCACAGATGTGCCACAATGCGTGATACTTTCTTGGCTTCCTTCAGGCGAGATTTGCGATTGCTACAGCTTTCACCATTGCACTGAATACTGTTGTGCAAAGATGCCTGCTGTTACTCCTGTTCCATTCGACGCTAAACTAAAAAGCGGGGACTGGTGTGGTGGATGCAGCTGCAGTGAAACTAATTGCCGACATGCTTGCCCCAAGTGTAGAGGTCGTTAGGCGATCAGTGGCCGTAAAATTGGGTGATCAACAGTGTTTCCATTCACAACAACGTACAAAACCCCCACACAAACAAAAACCGTAAAAGTCTTTCTGTTTCTTTTTGCTATTGAGGATTGAACCCTTTCAAATTATTGAAAGACCGTCGGACCAAAAGACTGCATACGTAGTATTGGCGTGGTATCGCCCAGTCATCACAACAGTACTTATTTTACGCCTTTGTCTGTATTGTAAAATTTTTGTACAGCGATATGACGATATGACGCAGACCTACAGATATATGTATCGCACTTGTTTGAAAAAGATGAAAAGAACTAATACAGGGTGTTTCATAATATACTCGCCGGATGTTTGTGCTTATATCTCCCCACCGGAGTGTCACATTCGAATTCGGTTTTTTGCGTTAAATAGCCAAGGCTTCAACGTTGACGCAGCCAAAATTTCAGCTTTCTAGGCCAACAGGAAGCGGCTCAAACAGCTCGATTTGCAAAGCGTCAATTTTTGCAGGCGGTCAGGTACAGATCGGCTCCGGTTTTTCTCTCCCCAGTTTACCTAACCCAGTTTTCTCCTTAGTTTTCCTTCCGCAGTATTCCCCTCCCCAGTTTTTATCTGGAGCACAAGTTTCGGTAGAGTTTTCCATCTCCATGCCACTTCTCTTGCAGATTCGAACTTAGCAAACAGTGTTACAGACAAAATTCGGTCATCCAAGCTTTTCCTTGGGACGCTGATGCCATGGTGATCAAACTAAAGACTATCTTCGACAAGACTGCTCAAAAATGCATAAAAGTTAGCGTGGAATGGTGAACAGACTTGAAAGAGCGAGAAAAAAGCGAAAATGCAAATCCGTTGTCCCGCCTCAGTGCCCTGCCTCCGTTTTGCGCCAAAAAAGGCGCCGCAACTTTGACCGCTTACAGTGCCATGACAATGCAACCTAGGAAGCTAAAATTTTGGCTGCATCAACGTTGAAGCCTTGGCTATTCAACGCAAAAAAACCGCATTCGAATGTGACACTCCGGTGGGGAGATATAAGCACAAACATCCGGCAAGTATATTATGAAACACCCTGTAGAGGCGAGAAAAAACCTGCTATGTACTTTGAATAGTCTAACTCCTACAAGGTATATAGCGAGTTTCCCCAGAAATCGGTTTGTGCGCGAAATAGCAAAAAGTCACACTGAATTTTCCTGCGAAATTTTGCTGCCACATTGACTCGATTTTAAATTCTCTTGTCTTTTAAAACTCGCACATTTCCTGTGCTTGCACAAAGGAGAAGCAATAACAGCAAAAACATGTCAGGATATTATTCTTGCGAAAAACCGATTTGGGACAGTCGCTACCACCTTGTAGGTACAGACTATACAGAGTGTCTCAAAATAAACCGGCCACCTTTCCATGCTTGTAACTCTTTAGATTTTCATGCGGTTTTTTACTTTGTTGTAGCCATGGCTTCAACTAAGATGTGTAAAAATTTCAACTATTTGGTCCGCATACTTCGGAAATTGCGAAGTTTGAATCTCGAAACTCAAAATCGACGTTTTTCGTATGGAGGAAAATTCGGTCTTAAAGGGGAACTTTGGGCGGAAAGTTCGGGGTAAGCCTGCATGGATCATGGAAATGCACGCGAGAGCATGTAGCTCGCTAACCATTACACCAATCGGCATAATTTTGCTACCACCATATGCTCCACGTTGAGTTCTACAGTTTTGTTGTATAAAGTTTTGCTGTATCTTCACTGCCTGTGGCATGGGAAGCCAAAAACCGTGTGTAATTGCGCTGTTAAACTCATTTCGTAGGTCCATGAAATTATGGGTTTAACAGCGCAATTACACACGGTTTTTGGTTTCCCATGCCACAGGCAGTGAAGATACAGCAAAACTTTATACAACAAAAATGTAGAACTCAACGTGGAGCATATGGTGGTAGCAAAATTATGCCGATTGGTGTAACGGTTAGCGAGCTACATGCTCTCGCGTGCATTTTCCCGTTCACAGATCAATTTTTGCCTCTAACTCAAGAACGACGCAACGTAGAGGGATGGGACTTGGTGCATTTTGAAGCATTTTTCAAGCTCTATCGAATGATCCATGCAGGCTTACCCCGAACTTTCCGCCCAAAGTTCCCCTTTAATTTTTCAAGATACCCTGATGCGTTTGCTATGCTGGCACTGGAAATAATGCATGAGATACATATTTCTTAGCATTTTGGGACATCTTTTTAATTACGAGACTAATTCCATTTAGGACCATCCACAGAAGACCCCTAAAATCGGCACTACCAGTTCAAAAATGCTCGTTTTTGACCGCCGGAGAAAGAAGGTGCTTGAGCAGCTGCCACTGGGCCTATTAAGCTAAAATTTTGTACACACCTTAGTTGAAGCCTTGGCTACAAAATAAAAAAAACCGCATGAAAATCTAAGGTGTGGTTCCAGAGTTACATGCACAGAAAGGTGGCCGGTTTATTTTGAGACACCCAGTACATACTGCAGATTAGTAGGCAGGGTGGTTACCCCGTAGCATTGTCAACATTGTGCAAGAGTAAGGAAATCACCCAATTTTATGGTAATCAAAAGGGAAAAGAAGCAGGAAGATAAAAAGAATGGTAAAAACTTGATAATTTCTTATTATTCCATGCCCATACGAATGTAAAACAGAGAGATTTCCAATAAATTCAGCAGGCAATACTTTGCGCTTTGGTGAAAAGATCCCACAATGTACAGCACCTCCTATTGCTACCTGACTGTGAGGTTACCTACTTCCTGACTGTGAGATGAACGTTGCATTCAGAGACCTACAATATTCACGAGTTTCACCAAGCGTGAGTGCTGGGTCGTGAGCTGGCTCCTCCGAATAACCGTGACTTTCAGTGCAACTTTTGATCGGTGTTGGCGTCACGTTCAACGTCGTTTAGGCAGCTGGGAAGAAAAAGAAAGCGAGCAAAGAATAAATGACGTCGACTCGATAGCGATATCGACGCCGATAAAAAGTTGCACTGAAAGTCACGGTGTATCTAACTTTGCAATCGCTATGTGGCGCAATTGAAGAAGTGCATAGCTAGCTACTAATACTTTTAGATAACAGAGCTGAATAAATTGCAAACAGACAGTCGAAATAGCTAGCCAGACGCATATTATTATAGAATTGCCAATTACTTGCTTTTTAAAAATCTGAGAGCAAAAGGCACACAGCCAAACAATTTCAAATTTTGCCCTCCAGTTCAGTCCATACTCAAGCTTCCATGAATACCGTATTTTTGGGTGTATATCCCCCATTGTATATCCCCCCCAGTGTATAACCCCCATCGGCAAAACATAAATTTTGCCCAGTGTATATCCCCCCCTGGTGTATAACCCCCCATGTACTGGAAGGTACCTAGCCTACCTATGTATAAGCTGGTCATAAGCTAGCTATAGCTACTCCTACACCAAGCTACTATGCCTATAAGCTTAGCTGAGCATGTCTTGTACTAGAATAACCCTGTTTTGACCGCGATTATGCTCTAAAACACTTACTTTTGGCCTCAAAAACGTGCCTCTACACACCTCTCAAAAACATAAATTTTGTCCCATGTATATCCCCCCATTGTACAGAGTGTCTCAAAATAAACCGTCCACCTTTCCGTGCATGTAACTCTTGAACCACATCTTAGATTTTCATGCGGTTTCTTTTATTATGTAGCCAAGGCTTCAACGCAGGTGTGTACAAAATTTCAACTATTTCGTCCACATACTTCGGAAACTGCGACGGTTTGAATCTCGAAGCTCAAAATCGACGTTTTTCTTCAGTATGGAGAAAAATCTCCGTCTTATTCTTTCATGATACCCAGTTCAATGCGTTTGCTACCCTGGAACTGGGGCTAATGCATGAGATTCGCATTTTCTAGCATTTTGGGACATCTTTTTTTTCATTACGAGGCTAATTTTGTTTGGACCATGCACAGAAGACCCCCTAATCGGCACTATCAGTTCGAAAAACCCTCGTTTTTGACCGCCGGGGAAAGAACGTGTTTGAGCAGCTTCCACTTGGCCTAGGAAGCTCAAATTTTGTACACTTCTGAGTTGAAGCCTTTGCTACAAAATACAAAAAACCGCATGAAAATTTAAGGTGTGGTTCCAAAGTTACATGCACTGGAAGGTGGACGGTTTATTATGAGACACCCTGTATATCCCCCCAGTGTATAACCCCCCATCAGACCTCTCGATTTTTGACCCAAAAATACGGTATCCCATGAAGCTAAAGCAAAAACAACCTTCAAAACGAAGACAAAAATAAAAATGACAAAAGTTTTCTTCACCTGTGCTTTGCTCATTTTGGTCGCAATGGCAAAGGAAGCGAGCGGACGAAGCGCCCTACACGAGCACAAGGACATATTCTGTGAGAAACTGTACTGTCTTCGACAACACTACACTATGTATGTAGGTACCTACCCAAGTAGTCCAGTATCAGTAGCATAGCTGAACAGACGTCTCATCCGCCCTATGTCTGCAGCACAAAAACCCCCACCACACCTTAAGCATAGCCATCCACAAGGGATGGACACTGTGGCGCGTCCCCATGGATGTGACACATGGGGCTTGGGACAAACCCAGCAATGAGACCGCAGTACACCAGGCCCCAGGGGCTAGTGAGATTCTAACCCAAGACCTCTGGCTCTAGCCTAATAGGTAGGTAGATGCCTTTATCCACTGGGTAACGGGCGCCCCAATACAGGATACTTTCTTGGTTTTTTTCAGGCATACATTGCCCTTGCACGATGGACTCTCCTTGCACTGCCTACTGTTGTGGATTTGAAAGAACTAATACGGTTGTGGACCCATTGGAGACTAAAGCAAAAAGAGGGGAATGCTGTTGTGACAAATGCAGTTGTGAAAGTGATAGTAGTTGCCGACTGGTTTGCACCAAATGTAAACGTCGCTAGGCGGTCAGTGCCTGTAAAATTGGGTGATCCATAGTGTTTCTTTTCTATTCACAAATGTATAAAATCCCTACACAAAAACCAAATTGTAATTTTGTTTCTGTTTCATATACTGAGGTGTCCTGGTTTACCCCATAGTACCCTACAGCTTAGGCAGCCCATATTGAATATTGTCGGCAATTATTGAGAGGTCATGTATGGGCTATCCATGGGGGGAGGGGTATGCTATGCATCCCATGTGACCGGCGACTAACGTTTTATTAGCCCCAGGGGGCGGCGGCTAAAAACGAGGGCTTACAGCAGCCCGTTTACCTTTCTTTGCCGTCGCAGCCTTCAAAAACATCGGCATCAGAATCTGACACAGCAAGGCTTCCATCTTATCCGCGGCTAAGCCCAGCGATTCCGTACCACAAACGTGCTCCAGAGAAAAGCTTTGTGCCTTGAAAAAAAGAAAAAAATATTCAACTTCCTCCCTTCTCTAAACCCAAAAAAAATTAAAAATGCAAAAAAACGGCATGTGTGAGAATCGAACCCCGAGTGCCTGCATCATGAAGGAGGTGAGGCGCAGAACCGCTGAGCCAAAGAGGTGCGGCGGCGTGGTGGGACTGAGCACTGTGGCGGGAGCGCCGTGATGCACCGAACTGACGCTGGCGTCCTCGCCGCCGAGCACGCTCGGATCGCCGATCATGATCTTCAGGCACATCTGAACGGTAGTCTGAAACATCAAAGTTATGAGTTTACCAAAAAAAAAAGGTCATCGATTTATTCCGGAAGGAGGGAATAAATCCACGATAGAAACTTGCGAGCTTTATCTTGCTTACAGTCGGAAATTCATTTGTCGCGTGAAACATCAAAGACACGAGTTTTCTTTACAAGTAACCAAAAGTTCTGTTTCGCCAACTATCTTGTGAAACATCAAACATACGAGTTTACCAAAAGCTACACAGGTTCCGCGGGCCTTTCGATTGCTTGAAGCATCAAATTTTTTTTAAGTTCACCCAAGGAAGCATAATTGTACCTTTAGAAACAGCAGGTGCGCCATGTACGGAAAGGTGTTCAGGCAGTCGTAGAGTCCCTTCAGCCAGTTGCTCAACGCGTCCCAGTTGGCTCGTCTCTGTACACAAAACACGTCACTCCACACTGCATCATGTACTGTACGTACATCTCGTAGTGTACAATACCATGCGTTCACATATGACGTCGACTCACTCTTCTCACCCTTATTCCTCCCTTTTTGCCGATCTTGTTGAACACTTTGTCCAGCCTCTTGAGCACTTGGTTCAGTGCCGCTCGATTGTGCTCTATGGACCAGTTGGTTGTAGGCAGTACGTCCAGAAAATACCTGCATCGGATATTCAGTGCAGTACAAAGAAATGTTGTTGTAAATGTGGTTGTAAATGGACTGAAATATCCACCTTCATGATAACAATAATAATATGATAGTACCTTTGCAAACCAGTACATCCCATGGTCAGAGGGTCGTACGGTGCCATTTTCAGCAGGGACAGCGCCACTTCAGAAAGCCTCTGCAAACATTTTCGAAAAGTGCATGTGGGTGCAATAGACAATAGACAGACAGCTGCTATGTAGGTACTTACTTACGTATGTACTGTACAAGTGCGTTGCAATAGTGCGCTACACACGTGCTGAGCAAAGCCACCGGTGAATTCATCGGGTGTGCGTGTGGCATCTCGTGTGTGGCGCAATATTGAGTGGAATGATCAGGAAGGGTTAACCCATCCGCACAAAGGCGTCATTCTTGTCAACAAGTCGCCCAACTGTTGGTCCGTTGTTTGACAACATGGGAATTGTCGATTTGCTGTCAACAAACCGACAACAGTTGAGCGCGACTTGTTGACAACAATGACGCCTTTGCGCGGTATGAGTTAGCTCCTTCCGATCTTCAAAGTCTCCGTTGACAACTGGTTGTGCAACCGTTGGCAACCAACATATGGAGGAGTTGTGCAACCGTTGACAACCAACATATAGCAGTTACACAACCGTTCACAACCAGCGTATGAAAATTGCGTAACCATAGCAACCAACGGTTGCGCAACTGCTATGTTCGTTGTCAGCGGTTGCGCAACTGCTAAATGTTGGTTGTCAACGGTTGCGCAACTGCGTGCAACTTGCTCGATACGTCGGTTGTCAACAGTTACGCAACCAGTTGTCAACGGAGACTTTGAACATCGGGAGGAGCTAAGTAGCCTACAACCACGCGGCCTACCACGTGCGCCCGATGATCGAGGACGTCGGGGATCTTGACGAAAAGACAACAAACCGACAACAGTTGGGCGACTCGTTGACACAATGACGCCTTTGTGCGGTATGCGTTAAGAAGCGCCTATATGCATAGCCTTTACCACGTGCGCCCGATGATCGAGGACGTCGGGGATCTTGCTCTGGTCGCCGCCCATCAGCTTCCCGATCTCCTTGAGTCGCTGCGTGGCCGTCTTCAGGAAGGTGGCGGCGAGGGTGAGCAGGGTGTCGCGGGGCTTGCGGAACAGTTCCCGCTGCAGCTCCATGTCCTCGATCGCCTCCCAGTTCGGCGCCGTCGCCGCCCCCGTGATCGAGCGGCCCTTGCTCAGCACACCCCGCTCTCTCTCGTCGTGTCTAAAAATACGGTCATGTGGGGTAAATCGGGCACAGAGGGGTGCTGCAAAAGGTAGCCTCCCAGCTTAACGCATGCCGCAACAAGGCGTCACTGTTGTCAGCAAGTCGCCCAATGTTGATAATAAATATATGTTGTTGTCAACTTGTTGACTGTTGTCAACAAAACTGTTGACAACAAATATACGGGGATGGTCGGTATGATGCCACTTGTTGACAACAAGGATGCCTTGGTGCGGAATGCGCTATGACCGCGTGATCTGTTACTCGTTTCCACGCTAAAGCGATAATAAACTCATTATAGTCTGGCCAATAGCAGTTGGCACTTGGACTCAAGGCGCGTTGCGTAAAATAGATTTACAAATGCGGATGTCCACGCTTCGTGTACTCCTATTTAGCAGAAGTACATGAAAACTACGCAACTCGCCTTGAGTCCAGGTGCCAACTGCTATTGGCCAGACTATAGCAAAGTACCTGATTGTCACGGATTCTTCTCCGCCTTCGAAAAACTGCGGCGAGTCGGCGACGAAGGATTTACCCCGTCCACCCACGTTCACCAAATCGAAACTTCTCTGCGGGCCGCTGAACTGTCTGCAACATAAAGACATTTTGCCGGATTTTCACTTGGTCAGGTTTACCCCATCATACCCTACTACACTTGCACATACGTACCTTCCCAGTACATCACAGCAGTTTATCAGCGACTTCATCTCCACGATTAGCGTCGTATACACGTGCAGCTCGTGCTTGAGAGCGGACGGCGAATTCTTGCCCCTCGTCGTCTCCTCTTGCAAGTGTTTCAGGTAGTGAGGCAACAGAGCGTGCATCATCACCTAGAGAATACGCACAAACATGCAGGGCGGGAATCGAACCCAACAACAGCTGACGCCGCTTGTACAACTGAGCCACATCGAACTAAGAGCCGGAGTGACTACATCCTAAATCCTATTCCTATGTCAACACTCCAACCACTATAATAGCTACCGCAGCCTAACCCACTGCCACAGCTTGCACAATTCCTCTCACAAATACCTTTACAACAACTTTCCCAGTTGACCTAAACTATACGACGAATACCCAGGACTGGTGTCGAACCCACGCCCTCACTCCAACCACTGAGCTAACGCAACCCAACCCTCTGCTTACTTATCTGGTAGCTGCTGCGTCTCGACTCCGGAGCGTAAACCGAAGATGTACACATACAAATACCCCATTCTCACTTTGAAACCTCACATTTCCCAGTTGACCCAACCAAACAGCACAACAGTCACTCACCAGCATCTGGTAGCTGCGTCTCGACTCCGGAGCGTAGGCGCAGATCGTGACGCAACTCGCCAGCGCGTCCGTCAGTATGCAGAAGGTGTCCGGGTCGTCCTTATAGCAGAGATCCAGCGCTTTGAACGGTTTCTCGGCCGCCGTGAGACTAAACAGATCCAGCTCGTCCGGTTGACGAGACGTCTGCTCCATGGAGAGAAGGAGACGAAAGAGGTAGCTGGATTTGATCTGAAAAAAAAACAAAGGAGCATGATGGAGGCGGAAGCGGAAGGAATACCAAGAATGCATAATGGTTGATGAAGGAATGATGCTGCGTTCAGATAACCGACGTATGGACGCCCTTACTTCAAGATACGTCGGACGTACTGTACGTCGGTCATCTGAACGCAGCATGAGTAGACTAGTACTGGAGTTGCACTGCATATGTATTCTTGGTAATGATGTACAAGTACTCAGTGTTCAGAGAAAGAAAAACGAGCTCTTTCGCTTATTGCACTCAGCGTGTAGAGCCGCGAAATCTTTCCTGCTACTTCAGTCCATCTTTCGCTGAACCACACTTTGTACGAGGCTGTGCTGACAAGAACGAATAACGCATCAAGACTGCTTTTCGCTCTATTATTTCATTACCTTCATAGAATCGAACTCGTACTCGCTCTCGCTGCAGTCCATGATATTGGCGACAGAACCGAACATCTAAAAAGACACATCCACACGTAGCAAAGAGAACCATCTTTCATAATATGTATGTACATATGAAGGTATTCGCAACATTTGACAAGGTTACGTATGAAGTAAGAGTGCACTAAACCAACCTGCAGTACGAACGGCTTCCTGTGCAAGATGTACATCTGTTTGCACGTGAATTCGATCACTTGAGTGAGCAGAAAATTCGTCTGCCGCTGCGAATAGCAGCGCAAAATGGTCGGCATGATGAGGAAATAGCTGCAATCATACTCGATTCACATAACAACACGCAAAAACAAAATAAGCAGCGTACACCTCTCTCCACTTAAGAAAATCTGTCCGTAACACATTCCGCGACAAGCCGTCATTGTTGACTTTGACAACAAATCGACAACAAAAACTGATAACAAACTGACACAGCTGAGTGAGCGATTTGTTGTCAACAATCACGGCTTGTCGCGGTATGTGTTAAAAATTATTCAGACGCAGCAGTCGTCGCTATGTGAATCAAGACTAAATCTTGCATACCCGTTCGTGCTGAACAGCGACTTGAAGTGATAGGCCATATCCAGGTAGATGGACATGCATGAGCGCAATATCGCCGCGTCTTCGCAATGCAAAATCATGACGCCGTTTATCACGTTTATGAACAGGTGCAAATCGCCGAAAAGGTACGGATTCTCCATGCCTTTGAAGATGGAACCCATCAACTGAAAGCACATAAATAGCACCCTTTACCCGCTTGCGGTCGTCCTCCTCCGTAGCTCAGCGGTAGAACGGCATGCGCTCACATATGAGAGCTCACAAGTTCGATTCCCTGGCATACCAAACGTTGAAACATATCCCTTCCGTGTTAAAATCAAGAATTAATAAAAAAAAGAAAAGGTCAGCGGTAGAACGGCCTCACTCGAGAGAACCCAAGTTCTGATTCCCTCCCTGGCATATCAAATGCTGAACCATCCTGTCGAAAATCAAGAATGCATAAAAAGGAAAAAAGAATACGTACCTGCACCCAGGCGTATTTGTGCGCCGTATCCATCGCCTTGAGTTCGCTGCCGTATTTCTCGTGGTACATGCCGAAGCAGGTTTCCAGTGCCTTACGGGGAAAGGCGGGCAAACGAGTGAATTCTTCGTGGAGAAAGTAAACTCTTTGCGGAATCTGGGAAAACATGCGGAGGGTACTGTGGGGTAAAATCGGCCATGGGGTAAACCTGGCCACCTAACTCCATTGAAATTGCTCTTTCAGCAAACGATGAACCAAATAGCTCATCTGAAAGAGGAGAGTTCGAGTAATCGACTGCTACTAATATTTGCCTCAATCGGTCCATTGATTGTTGAGTTAGGCAGCCTTGAAACTTGGTGGCCGGATATTCCCAAACGGGCTTACCCCATAGTACCCAACGTACAGTACACAGTCATAATATTACACTCAACATGGATGGAACAAACGAGCCCGACCTATGTACTCGTACATAATTCCGTTCTGTACGTACAATACGTACCACATTTTCTGGGGAATGCTTCAACACGCTCCGTGTCAGTAGAACTTTACCCAGGTCCACAAACTTCAACACGAATGCCTGAAACAAAGAGCACGCAGTATCCGGGGTACGAAACTCAGGGGGTACGTGGCGAAAAATTTTTTTGCATACGGTACCCCACCCCACTAGCCGCCAGCCGAATCATCAAACTCACGAGTTTACCCAGACCCGACGAATTACTTCGTTACCGTGCTACGAGAGCAGCCTGGATGAACTCGTGTCTTTGAGGTTTCGACTGGTCGTGACCTCGCGACACCAGTAGCGATTATACCTATAGTCTGGCCAGAGAGAGTTTGCCATATGGGACTCAAGTCGTCCTGCGTAGTTTGCGTGTACTTCTGCTAAATAGGAGTACACGAAGCAGGGACAGAAATCCGCATTCTTGATTCTATTACGCAACGCGCCTTGAATGCCATGGCAAACTTTTGCTGGCCAGACTATAGGCCTACCCACCATCTGTTTTATCTTCAGTACGGCATCCTCCTCGTTCATTTCCACCATGTTCAGCTGGGGATAGAAGGAGCGGCGGAAGAAGTAGAAGTCGCGTACGAAGTTGTGCGGCGCGTGCAGCATCCCGCTCTTCGCGTCCACCAGCTGGTAGCTGTTCACCTTCTCGTCGGCAATGTTGAAGAAATCCAGACAGTCGACGAGAATTTGATGAAATTGCGTGTCCTAAAATGCACATACATACAGTATGTACATACACGATCATTATATGGTATTATGGGGAAAACCTGGCCGGTTTTATTGGTCGGTGGGGTAAACTCGGCCACCCAGGTAGTAGAAAGAACAATCTTCACTTATGTACTTACTACCAAACTATTACTGCAGGTGGCCGGTTTTACCCCAAGCCCCAATTGTACCTGTCATCTTTGGTATCAATTCGCTTCGACTGAAAATGCCATGTTAGGGCTGGACGGACAGTACAAATACTACTGTACATGTTTCCAAACCAAAGGCAATTTTCGCTTCACGAGCGAAAAAACCAGAATTAGGGTGGTAAACCACACAGCGTTATAGTGCTGCGTGTAATGTCCGGCATATACCTCCAGTATAGGAAACTGCGACGGAATGCTACCAGCTTCTGGGCCATGAACGATAATTTTCTTGGCACTTGGAACATTTGCAGTCACCATCAGCGCAGCCTATAAATATGCACAAATATACGAAATGATATCACACCGCATTTACCGGTGCATAACCCCATATTCGCAAAAACATAAAAATGGCCAATGCATAGCCTCCCTCCCCCAAGCATATAGGAGTACAGCCCATAAAATATAGAACCTCCAAAATGGGGCTATACATGCACCGGTAAATACGGTATATATTAAGATAAGTACGTATAATTAGTAGGTAGGGTACTATAGGGTGGTAAACCCGGCCATCCGATCCCACCAACAAAACCGGCCGGGTTTACCCCATGGTACCCTACACGACAAAAATATCACCTGGACATTACAGCACGATGTAGTATATCAACTTGTTGCTTACGTCACACTGCTCCTTCTTCAATGTCTGCTTCAAGTCTTTGAAATACAACCCATGTACGCTTGGAATGATCTGAAAAATCGGCTAATGTTTCAAAATGTGCACAAAAGAAAGGCGCATTTATTGTTTATTCAATGCAAGACAAAAGAATAAAATATTAAATTTACTATCCCTACAGTACATATTTCGAAAGCATCATTTTTCCTCGTTTACTGCTCCGTCTATATCCACGCGGCTGATCGCCTAATGTTTCAAAGTGTATTGGTATTGAAAGCGAACTGGAGGATTCCTATGTCAATTCCGCTTTGTTTGGCTTTTTCTCCAAAATGATCTGAATTGACATGTTGTTCTGCTCTCACAAGTTCAATTTTCAGAGAAACAATGTTTCAAACGGTGTTGAAAGTAAACTCAAAGGTCCCCTCTTCAATTCCCTTTTCAGAGCAGTTGGCATAAAAAATAATCTGAATTCATACTTATCCTCCTACCAGCCAGATGAGACTAAGTGCCATTCCAATTGCTTCCTGACTACCATCGCATGGTGCACGCACGTAGTACATGACGAAACCCACCTGAAAAGAAACATATTCAAATTCAGCAAAAACACAATAACAAACAGAAAGGTGGGATGTCAAATTTTGCATTTGAGCAAAAGTGTGTAGATGAGTTTCTATTTTTGGGGTTGGTCGCAAATTGGCCTTCAGGGATGGTCACGACCAGCCGAAAAAAAAGCTACCAGTTCACCCAAGCTGCTCCCGTTACAAAGTAACGAAATAATTCGTCGTCTCTGGGTGAACTCGTGACTTTGATGTTTCGCATTTGAATTCGGTTGCAGCTTACCAGGTAATTGAGCAGACTGTAGGCCGTTTGGCTGGGCAAGAATCGCGATTGGACAATCAACTTTCGTAGCAAACCCATCAATTCTTGCTACAAAAAATTCAGATCAATCTTCACTTCACCAGGCCAGCAAACAAACATAATAGTAGGTCCAGTGAGAGAATGCATATGGTTTGATAATGACACTAGAAAAGAAAGGTTTCTTAGCCATAGGCCTGTAAACCTTTCCAGTCAAAATGTCCGTGGATTCAACTGCAACGTCTTGCGCGACTTCGAAAATCTGCATTCTCTCAGTTAACCGACTATAACAGGGCCTAATTCTATGCTAAAATGCCAAATATAAAAATTGACTCACTTCACACTCATGCATGCAAGCACACAGCGCATGCAAGAAGCAACATAGCCGAATATGTCACGAGCCAGCAAAGCTTCTGTGCCAAAATAATGCATGTTCGCTGAAAGTTGTGTGAAAGAAGCCTCACTTTCTCATCGCTGAGTACGTATCTGTACGGGTGCTGAAATAGCACAACATCTACCCATATTATGCAGTCAGTAGTGGCAGGTAGACATACGAACAGTACACTGAACGCATGCAGTAGTACAATGAGGCGAGGTACAGGGTGTCTCACGTAGACCTACCTAATGATCCAGCCTAATAACTTTCGTACTATAGTAGTTATCAAGCTGAAATTTTGTCCCCAGAAACCCAAGAATATACCATTTGTTGTTGCAAAATTTGAGCCAGATAGGTCAACTAGGGATGAAATTACGAGCTTGGAAATGTTGGACCCTGTTTTTCGCATTTTCCGCACTTAGCGTGGTTTTGGGACTAAAATCTTTTGCTGAGCATGGTCAAGCAGCTCATCCAACATTGAAATATGGCCGGACAATAAGGGCTGAACGTTATCACGGTCCAGAACACAAAGGATACAAAAATACAGGCGATTTATCGCCCATAACAGCCTTCAAGGAGCTGTCGAGGTCAATAGCGGCACCAATGATTTCAAAATGTTGGAAAACGTGGTCACAAATTTGCAAGCTCGTAATTTCAATCCTAGTTGACCTATCTGGCTCAAATTTTGCCACAACAAATGGTATATTCTTGGGTTTCTGGGGACCAAATTTCAGCTTGATAACTACTGTAATACGGAAGTTATAATGCTGGATCGTTAGGTAGGTCTACGTGAGACACCCTGTAGTATGGTAGTAGAGTAGATACATACGTAACGTCGTAAAGCCAGTTTAGTAAGAAACCCAAACCAACCGTTTCAGCCAGGTAAGGAATAAAATAGTGTTACGATAGAACAGGGGTACGGTATGAATAGTATACGACAGTGCTACGCCCCAAGACAGTAGTGGGCTACACACGTGGCGAGTAAACTCACGGTGAATTCACGGTGAGTTTTGAACTTCGAGTTTTATTTTTCGTGTAGAACATTCTCACTTGCTCCCAAGCGCAAAAATTTTTCTCACGTGTTCACACGTGGTGAGTTCAAACTCACGGTGAATTCACCGGCCTGCCTATGCTTCATCACATCCACCATATGCAGTAAGGGAATTGGGTTGGTCGATGGTGACCCCGCGGCATTTAGTGAAAGTTTGGATCGGTTTCTGCGCGGTCGTCGACGTCGTTAGGTGTCAGTTCGTCTTTTCACTCGCTCATTTTCCGCTCCCAGATGATTGAACAAGGTCGACGACCCCGCAGACACCGACCCAAACTTTCACTAAATGCCGCGGGGTCACCATCGACCAACCCAATTCCCTTACTGCATATGGTGGATACTTATGGGGAACTCCCCGTGAGTTTACCCACCACGTGTGTAGCGCGCTAGTGTTACGTGGATACAATAATAGTGTTACGATACAACAGGGGTATAGTATGAATAGTTATACGACAGTGTTACGCCCAAGACACAATATTTTACGCAGAAGCTTGCATATTATTACGCAAGCATGTACGTACGTACATATGTTACCTGTCTCTCTCTCGATGTCAATTTCTCCAGAAAATGACGCAAGAACAGTGACGTGTCCTCCACCAAACACGTCCAAACCACTTTCTTTGCTACTGACCCAACTGCAAAATAAAATGGCACATAACACGCAGGCATGTCAATCATGCTTTAAAAATTTTATACAGTAGGGTTCTGTGGGGTAAACCCGGCCAACTTGTACTGAAAGCCTTTCTTTCCATGTGGGTGGCAGGGTTATTTACCCCGACAATAAACCGGCCAGATTTACCCCATAGCAACCTACAATAAATAGCTAATCTTTCCAAACAAGGGAAAATCCGGCTACCTTTGCTTTACGGCTGCGTATCTCAGCATAGCAACCAATAGACCGGTTGAGATAAACGTTATTCCAATCGATTCCTCAAACTCTCCTCTTTTAAATGAGCTACTTTGGTTCAAAACAGCAAGTTCTAAGGAGCTTTAGGCGGCCGGATTCTCCCATGGCCGGCTTTGCCCCACAGCACCCTAAGTACCTCACCCGAATTTCCGCTGATCCCCACCGACGAATCGTCCAGCATCTCCACCAATCTCGGTACCACCGTCAGCAGACAGGAGGGAAACAGAGGCTGAGCAACCGGCATCAGTTGATGTCGCGACGTAGACACCGGATGTACAACGTCCTCCTCTGCAAAACAAAAGAATCGAATAATAAACGTACACTATGGCGGAGAAACAATTCGGGCAACTGCAATATTATGTTCACGATAGAACTAGACGCGTTCTTATTAAACCAAAATGAGAATACGCTACAAACTTATGTCCCATTTGAAACATTAGGTCACCTTCCTGGCCTTCCCCGTTACGGTAATTATTGTCGGCCCACCGAGAAAAAAGAATCGAATAATAAACGTTCACTATGGCGAAAGAAACAATTCGGGCAAGTGCAATATTATGTTCGGGATAAAGCAACGAGACACGACACGTATAATAAACCAACGAGACTACGCTAAAAAACTTATGTCACATTTGAAACATTAGGTCACCTTCCTGGCCTTCCCCGTAACGGTACAATACTATTTTAGTAGTCGGCCCACCGAGGCATATTTGCAAAGCGGCCAAAAATTCCAATGCATTCTCATAACATAGCAACGAAATAACTCGTCGTCCTGGAGTGAACTCGTGACTCTGATGTTTCGAGTGGTCATGCATGACCCGGGCTCACCGCGCGACCACCTACAGGAACAATAACGCAAGTAGTGAATAGGGTACTATAGGGTAAACCCGGCCATGGTAAAATCCAGCCACCTAAAGGCCGCATATGCATCATGTATCTCAGCAAACAATGGACCGATCAAGACAAGCACGATAGCAAACGATTCCTTGAACTCTCCTCTTTCAAATGAGCTATTTGGTTCATCATTTGCTGAAACAGCAAGTTCCCAGGAGTCTACTTGGCCAGATTTACCCCCAATTACCCTACAACCTGCTTTCTTCCCGTACCATCATCATCCACCGCCGTCGCCGCTCCTGCCCCGCCTCCCCCGGCCCCTGTCCCCGCCCCGCCCGTTTGTTGGTAGTGGAAAAGGGCGGGCTCGTAGGCGGCCTGCTGGGGCACGGGAGTGGCGCGCAGGGGGAAATCCTGCCTCTCCTCCGACATTCTTTCTTCCGCCACCTGGATTGCGCGTTTCACCAGCTCTTGCTTCTGTTTGCGTCGTGTTCGGGTCATGGTCATGATTGTTTGGCTCTGAAAAGATGACAGATCATGTGAGGGAAAACACTGACCCAGACGTGGAATAAAGCAAGACGTACTAGCAGGCAAGAAGGATGAAGAAAGGCTGGTTATTGTAGGTACATGGTACACCTATACCATGCCTGTAAGCCTGTTACAAGGAGCAAGGAATGAGGGAGGACTAGCGGTGACCCCACATTGACCTCCTAATACCCTATTTATTTACTCACAGGTAAGTGCCATAAATCGCATTTCCGCACAGGTTTGACATCATTCATTACAAGCTCAGAAAAATTATTTTTTTTCGGAAACGTGGGTTGAAATTTTTCGCTCCCATAGCCAACAAAGTGTTGGGTGGAGAGCCATGAACTGGGGCATAATACCGCCCCAACTTTACTGTGACCACCTTATAGTACCACCCCTGTGTATGATATGTATGCACGCATGTATGTTATGCAAGCCGTATAGTTTGGTTGTCATAAAAGCTGTATCCGGGTTTGGATGTTTTGAATCTGATTTTGAAGTTTGATGGTTGCGTCACAGCTAACCTCCGGGTGTGTGTTCTGCGTATTACTTATTCAATTCACTTGCACTGGTTTTGCTCGCACGCATCCAGCTGGTCGATAATGAAAACACAACCACTCGAAACGGAAAACGAGTATAACTACTCATTACAGTACAGTACAAATTACTGTAATTACCCATTTTGCATGCATATCCGGATTGAAATTCAACGGCTGATGCAGTAATGTATACAGTAATTCAGGATCAGTGTTTTGTTCAAAAGGAGTATAGTAGTCTAGCATACAGCATGTGTACTGTGCATGTACTGTTTGTCTGCAAGGTATCGAAGGTGTATTGTAGGTAGTAGTATCTAGTGTGAGTGTGTACAGTACAGTTTGCGCACTAAGTACAGTTCCTGGCAACCGGGATTCCGGAACCATTCCTGGAATTGAATCAGGTGCAAAAGCATATTGTTTACATGAAAGCAGGATGCGCACAATAACTGCGTAAAAATCCGGTGCAGATATCCCATCAGCTTTGTCAATAATTTATTGTCACACTCACGACTGTACCTTCGCGCCCCACGATTCCATACTCTCTGTCTCGAAGGACAATCTGTCATACCATGTTCTTCTCAGCTTCAAGCCTTGTGGTTGCTATTGTCCTTGTCCTTGTCGTCTGCTGCCTACAAGGTTCCCAGGCTGCAACAGGTACTGCGTGTACTAGTATACTGAATGTATGTGTCTGAATTATATTTGTTTTTCACATATGTATACTAAATTTAACCGTGCGACTTCAGGCCAGTGCGTGCGAAGTGACGGGGCTTGCCGGCAGATCATACCGGACACCCGGTACATGTTCTGCAAGCAGAACGACTACACCGACTCCAAGAGCACCACCATCGGCGGTCACACCTGCCAGCGCTGGGATTCGCAAAGCCCACATAAACACACTGCACCAGCCGCCGCACACCACCACTGCCGCAACCCTGACAAAGAACCATACGGACCCTGGTGCTACACCACCAACGCCACCGTCCGCTGGGACTACTGTTTCAAGGCTTGCCCCAGTACATATACATTGCATACATATACTGTAAGGCTTCGTGTATAACCCCTTCGAATATAACCCCGGCCTGTATAATAAATAACCCTCCTTTTTGGCGACTAACGATGTTAATTTTTTATCCCCCCTCTAACCAAAAGTATAAGCATGTTGGTGATGGTTTGGCACATTTTGCTTGGCCTCGTGCATAACCCCCTCAAATTGGTGACTACCGACTTTTATCCCCGGGGTTATACATAAAGCTTTACAGTAATGCGGCGTGTTGAACGAATAGTAAATGTACAGCGTCACTACACATTTATGTACTGTTCATTTGCTTGTACGTTATCGGTATGCAAAGTCAAAACTAACAGTACATACTACCAAGACTACATAATGGAAGAGAGACTAAGCCAGCTAGTATTGGCGTCGTGTTCCTTGCTCCGGCGGTTTTGGTCCCAATCGGGGGCCCGGGCCCCCGATCGGGGGCCCCCGTAGATCGATGTAAAATAAAGAAAGGGGCCCCAATCGGGGGCCCGGGGGCCAAAACGGCCGTAGCGTGGAACACGACGCCAATACTAGCTGGCATAGTCTTTCATACTACTGGTACCAGACCACCACGTTCTTTGCACTTCAGCATGTACCTCGGACGATGACTGCAACAACAACCCCGGGAAGTACGCGTGTCCGTCGCCGAACGTATACCCCCCTTTGGGGACAACTGCGAGCCGGCGACGATAGGGGCAAAGTCGGTGGACAAGTGCTTCCGCAAGCAGAACTTTTGCGAGATGGGCGACTGCTACTATGGCGTCTGTGAGTTCAGCGCCTCCACCATCAAGTGCGACCGCGAAATGAGCAAACTCAACAAATGCGGATACCCATACGCGTAAGCCACGCCACCTGTACATTTTACATATACTCATTGTAGTGTCTGAAAATGTGTACATGCATTCGCCTAACTCGAAAACATAGTGCGCTTTTCTCAACCCGCCCGTGGCTAAGGAGCAGTATTTATCAAACTCCAGTACAGCACACATGTAGTAATTTTTTTCACAAAATTACACAAAACCTGCAAGAAAATGATAAAGTTTTCTTGCAAGTGGTGTGTAAATTTCGTAAAAAATACTACAGGCGTGCGTGAGGATAACTACTGCACCTTTGCAATGGGAAGGTTGAGACCACACTCTGTTTATCGAGTTAGACGAATACGTACACGCTACATAGCGTCACGTGTGAGTGCTATGATGACCGCTTTTTGTTTCGTGTTTCAGGGGCGGATTTGCTATTGCTATCGCTGCCGGGAAGAAATGAGAAAAATGTGAAACTCTCTTTTTTGTTTTACAAAATGCAGATACGTAGTGCATGTATGTCCTTGAAGAAATGACTATAATGGAAAAAAGTGAACGTTGATAATTTTTCGACTTTCGCCTGATGGCGCGTTCACCAGGCGTCCGTCACGTCCGTCCGTCAAATCCGTAAAACGTATCTAGCTGTTTGCGGTGTGCCATGTAGTCCTAAGATACGTTTTACGGATTTGACGGACGGACGGACGTGACTATAGAGTGACGGACGTCTGGTGAACGCGCCATGATTCGGAACTTTTGGTCCAGAGGAGATAAAAAGACGCGTGTTTCAAACCGTCTGTGCATCGCGATAATACCTTTATGGATTCTTGGCAAGTACTGCACGACTAGAATGGTCAGATGCAGCCTACGCCGCTATCAAGAATTTATTTTGCTAAAGCTGAAATTGTAGATGAGCAGGCTATTTCTCTAACTCATTCATCCGACGCACCCCCCCCCCCCCCCCCCATACGTTACGCTCTTTTGGCCATACCCCCCCCCCCCCCCCCTCCCCCCGCCCTAGTATGCTTATGTACATAGAGCAACACATCGTCACGCTAAATGCCACATTCGCCCCAACAACCCGCCTCACCCTATTTTTGAGTGACATACTTTATGAAGCTCCCCAAAAACCGCCTGTGGATGACAATAATGAATACCCTTATGGATTCTTGGTACTCTTACCGTCGTATCTTCCTCCTCCTTCAGCGTCAATTCCTGCACTTTTGCCTTCTGCTGCGCACCAAGGCGATCCACTACTCCACTACTCACCAATCGCGCGAAGAAGGGAAATGATCCGGAGGCGAACCTTCAAAACAATAATTTACTTATAAAAGGGTCCTCTGGACCAAAATAGAATATGCGCGTTCACCAACGTCCGTCACTCTATAGTCACGTCCGTCCGTCCGTCAAATCCGTAAAACGTATCTTAGGACTACATGGCACACCGCAAACAGCTAGATACGTTTTACGGATTTGACGGACGGGCGTGACGGACGCCTGGTGAACGCGCCATCAGGCGAAAGTCGAAAAATTATCAACGTTCACTTTTTTCCATTTATAGTCATTTCTTCAAGGACATACATGCACTACGTATCTGCATTTTGTAAAACAAAAAAGAGAGTTTCACATTTTTCTCATTTCTTCCCGGCAGCGATAGCAATAGCAAATCCGCCCCTGAAACACGAAACAAAAAGCGGTCATCATAGCACTCACACGTGACGCTATGTAGCGTGTACGTATTCGTCTAACTCGATAAACAGAGTGTGGTCTCAACCTTCCCATTGCAAAGGTGCAGTAGTTATCCTCACGCACGCCTGTAGTATTTTTTACGAAATTTACACACCACTTGCAAGAAAA
The DNA here is from genome assembly GCA_030247985.1 of Epsilonema sp. ZAB3_2. Lineage (NCBI taxonomy): Eukaryota > Metazoa > Nematoda > Chromadorea > Desmodorida > Epsilonematidae > Epsilonema > Epsilonema sp. ZAB3_2. The sequence continues at coordinate 34,032 of JASAMW010005577.1, read as the reverse complement.
CTTTATCATTTTCTTGCAGTTTTGTGTTAATTTTGTGAAAAAAATTACTACATGTGTGCTGTACTGGAGTTTGATAAATACTGCTCCTTAGCCACGGGCGGGTTGAGAAAAGCGCACTATGTTTTCGAGTTAGGCGAATGCATGTACACATTTTCAGACACTACAATGAGTATATGTAAAATGTACAGGTGGCGTGGCTTACGCGTATGGGTATCCGCATTTGTTGAGTTTGCTCATTTCGCGGTCGCACTTGATGGTGGAGGCGCTGAACTCACAGACGCCATAGTAGCAGTGCCATCTCGCAAAAGTTCTGCTTGCGGAAGCACTTGTCCACCGACTTTGCCCCTATCGTCGCCGGCTCGCAGTTGTCCCCAAAGGGGGGTATCGTTCGGCGACGGGCACGCGTACTTCCCGGGGTTGTTGTTTAGTCATCGTCGAGGTACATGCTGAAGTGCAAAGAACGTGGTGTTGGTACCGTAGTATGAAAGACTATGCCAGCTAGTATTGGCGTCGTGTTCCACGCTACGGCCGTTTTGGCCCCCGGGCCCCCGATTGGGGGCCCCTTCTTTATTTACATGATCTACGGGGGCCCCGATGGGGGCCCGGGCCCCCGATTGGGACCAAAACGGCCGTAGCATGGAACACGACGCCAATACTAGCTGGCTTAGTCTCTCTTCCATTATGTAGTCTTGGTAGTATGTACTGTTAGTTTTGACTTTGCATACCGATAACGTACAAGCAAATGAACAGTACATAAATGTGTAGTGACGCTGTACATTTACTATTCGTTCAACACGCCGCATTACTGTAAAGCTTTATGTATAACACCCGGGGATAAAAGTCGGTAGTCACCAATTTGAGGGGGTTATGCACGAGGCCAACCAAAATGTGCCACATCATCACCAACATGCTTATACTTTTGGTTAGAGGGGGATAAAAAATTAACATCGTTAGTCGCCAAAAAGGGAGGGTTATTTATTATACAGGCCGGGGTTATATTCGAAGGGGTTATACACGAAGCCTTACAGTATATGTATGCAATGTATATGTACTGGGGCAAGCCTTGAAACAGTAGTCCCAGCGGACGGCTGGCGTTGGTGGTGTAGCACCAGGGTCCGTATGGTTCTTTGTCAGGGTTGCGGCAGTGGTGGTGTGCGGCGGCTGGTGCAGTGTGTTTATGTGGGCTTTCGAATCCCAGCGCTGGCAGGTGTGACCGCCGATGGTGGTGCTCTTGGAGTCGGTGTAGTCGTTCTGCTTGCAGAACATGTACCGGGTGTCCGGTATGATCTGCCGGCAAGCCCCGTCACTTCGCACGCACTGGCCTGAAGTCGCACGGTTAAATTTAGTATACATATGTGAAAAACAAATATAATTCAGACACATACATTCAGTATACTAGTACACGCAGTACCTGTTGCAGCCTGGGAACCTTGTAGGCAGCAGACGACAAGGACAAGGACAATAGCAACCACAAGGCTTGAAGCTGAGAAGAACATGGTATGACAGATTGTCCTTCGAGACAGAGAGTATGG